>ML855507.1:0-14969 GCA_009831015.1 Picea engelmannii | reverse complement strand
ACTGTGTTATGAGTTTGTTTTCTTGTATCTCATATTTCGTTTCATTTCATATTCCTAACTGATGAATGCTTCGTTATAATTTAGTACAACCTCTACTATAACGAATGAATTTTGGTTTTCTATATTGTTTACTATTTTTCCTCTGTACCAGCTATCAGCAAGTATTAGACCAGTCAACACTTTCAGAATTCTATTTATATTTTATGCTTCATCGGGTTACTTCTTTACATTTTTCTTCTTCTGTTTATACGTGAGATTCTCCTTTGATAGGAGCCTTACTCGATAGACAGCTAAATGTTTTTCTCCCACCTCACACATTTTATTAAAATATAACTCAATTACGGGAAAGAGCCTTTGATTTGCATCCCGTTTTATTCCTGAAACCGTAAACTCTCTTTTATACGACCGAATTGAGACAGCACTTAATTTCCCTCTAAAGTTTTCTTATTTTTACTGTTCCTCCATGGCTGTCCCTGTACCAACACAGCCCAATATCGAACCCAGGTTATCAAATCAAACGCACATTGCCTTAAACCTTTTCGATACTATTCTTAAAACCGCCACTACCCGGGTTGAACTCGAACGTTCACGGGCAACGATTGAACATGACATAAACATCCAGAAACAGTTAGAAGCTAGATAGAAGCTAGACAACGCCAATGCAGAAATCTTCCCTAGTTTCCCTTGCTGAATGTTAATGTTTCTCTCTTCTCTACCCTTTACCCACTTTCGGATGCCTAGACACTATACTTCTAAGCCTTGAGTACAGACTCTGGAACAACAGGCACCATAAAATTAATGAGCAATTCTGGAATTTCGAAATTAGAGTCATTCCATCTTTAGTTTTACAATCTGAAGTTTACGAAATTATGAAGTCGCTGAAAATATATTGCATATTCTCGCCACTTATCTAATTGCAAATTCTGGTAATTAAACTCAAGGGTCGCTGCAATATTATTTGTGAATCAAGGATTTACAATATATTCAGGATTTAATAAGACAAGGGGGGTTTTGCATTTCCGAAATTTAGAATTTGGTTATTCGCTGCCAGTTTAAATTATCATCAATAATTCTGAAATCCGTTTGGTCGGTGCATATTTAATTAAGATTTCTCGAAAACAGACTTTGTTATGATCGCTGTAAATAATTTTTGCAAACCCTGAATTTAGATATTTATTTATTACTGCCTAATGATTTACCTACCCAAAATGTAGAGTTTAACATGATCGCTTCCATTTAATATTGCAGCTTCTGAATTTACAAAATTTTGTATGGTCGTTGTGTAAACTAAATAAAAATCTGAATTTAAAACTTCTGATGGCCTTTGCAAAACTTAATGGAAGACCCATCATTTTAAATATTCGTAGAGTTGTCGCATTTTATTCTACAAATCTGAAGTTTGAATTTCGTGTAGTTTTTGAAAAATTTATTGTTTATCCTGATTTGAACTTCGATCTAATCACTGTTTTTATTAGTTGCAATTTTGGAAATTAAAATCATAGGGTAGCTGCAATAATTTTTAATTGTGAATCATGCGTTGAATTCCTCTTTATTCATTTTATAACTAGTTGAAATTATGGAAATTAGAGATTATTTACAAATCCGAAATTGAATTTGTTGGTCGCTGCAAAACCAGTTTACAATTTCGAAAACTGGAAACTCGTCCTGTCTTGTAAAAAATATGTGCATTTCCGAAATTAGAGGTTCTTGTGGTCTTGTAAATTAATTTGCAAATCCTTTAATCGAAGTTCGTTAAGATTGTTTTTTTAATTAGTTGCTTTGTAGAGATAAAAATTTGACGAGACATTATCAAGTTATATGTAAATCGAATTGGGTTTATTATGGTAGTTGTAGAATGAGTTGCAAGTTTGAAATCAGAAATTTTATGGTCACTGTAAACATTTATTGTATATTTTGTTTTCTTTTAATTAATTATTACCACCACATTCTTAGTTTGTAAATATGAAAATTAAATTTGTAATGGCTTTGTAATATTTTGCAGTTGAATTCGAAATTGTTATGATCGTTGTAGAATTAAATTGCAACTTTGGAATTTATGAATTTGTATAGTCGTTGCGGAAATTGTGATGCAAAGCTCATCTTATACGAGTAATATGGGTAGGTGTTAATTAAAATTTCAATATGAAGGGATGTCAATTCCATCATTTATTTTATAAAATAAACCACACCATAAATGTTGGACGATAGCAAATTTTGTTTCTAGCATACAAATATTGTGCAGTAATGTTAAAGGAAATTAAAAAGGGTTAACCAAAGAATTCCCTTGATAAAAACGTATGTTAACCAAAAATGGTTTGAGGTATGAAAGAGAAGCTTGATATGTTGTCTTGTTACCTTGGGCACCGTTGGAGTTTCCCAGATGATATTTCTGGGTTGTTGAGTAATTTTATAATATGAGAGGCAAGAATAATTTCTTGCTAGTTTTTGTCATATGGAAAGATGGACATAGTTATGACTATGTCTGTTAAACTTGCCATGTTGATATCATGCAAATGATTGCAAGCTCTCAACTTAGATGAAATCTCAGTGTTGAGTGTCTCTATGAAACTTATCATAAGAATGATTGGAAGATCCTTGGGAGAAGGATGTGGAAGTCTCATATGTCCATGTGTATGAATGACATGGAAAAGATGCAAACAGTGAGCTTGCATGGTGAATGTTTAGTTGGTTTGTATATCAAGAGTGCATGGATTTAATGCATTGTGAGGTTGCTTGATATGAAGATTGATATTAAGACCAAGTAGATATGAATGATATTAAATGTGCAGGTGATGCACATATATGATGTATGAGAATATGTATACTAAAGGCATGATGTGACTTCCCAAATGAGTGAAATGTAAGACAAGAATTTCACTTTCCAAGATTGAATGAATACCATGGATGCATGGTTGAATCCATTATGAAGAGTCATGAAAGTTCTATTTTTAATGATAGCTTGAGGGGGATGTGTTACATTCCCTCAGGAAAGAATAGTATAAATAGATGAAAGAGTAAATGAGCAATGATGCTTTGTTGTCATGATAAGAGGCAGCGTGATTATGTCTTTGAGGATCACATGAGAATGATTGTGAACAATCATGAGTTGAATGATTTTAATGTAAATATGTATGTGAACTATGAAATATACATATGGTAGCTACACTTGGAATATGTGTATCATGGATATAAGTTAACAAAAGAAGGAATATGTGTGGATAAATAAGTTGGATGCATAACAAATATGCATGTTTATATTCCTTATGGAATATTTGGTAAACACCTGAAGCTAACTCAAGGTTGAGGACATTAAAGATAGCGATGGATATGCAATAAGGAAGTTGCATGCCAAAGAAGTTCCCTGTGAATGAACTGTGTAAAGACTCTATTAGGATAACATAATCACAACCTTAATGACTATTCAGAATTAAGCATTGAACTACAAGCCTATTTATATAAGAATCCTAGATTACATTCTAAAACAAAATGTATGAGTGGAATACTAAAAAATGAATGTTGACCATTCTGATAACTGAATGGTAATGTTCAGAATGCACAGGTTCATGATTCATTATGAACAAAAAAATTGCTATTGGAGCATGCTGATGTATCCAATAGGTTAGTGTGAGCCTAACCAAGGCTGCTCAAGGAAAATAGTATGGAGATCACAATAAGAAGTAGATTGCATAAGAAAATAAGGAGAAAAGGAGAAACACTTTTCTCACCCTAAAAAATATGAATTGTTTAACAGAGTTGTAAGACTTAGAAGATAAGTTGTGGGAACAAGTACAACTAGAAAAAGGGAAAATGAATAAATAATCATATTTAAATGAATGGGTTTGGTCAAACTTGTTAAATAAAAGCAGTGAGGCCTTGGAAAATAACTCAACTGGACTAAAAGTCCAGGGCTATGTACGAGTTGGACGAGGGAAGATTTTCTTTGCTCCTTTCATTTTGTTTATTGTATTTCTATGGTATGAGAGACCGATTTAATGATGCAGGTAAATTTCTGACACTATAATGATGATGGTTGTATGATAGTAAAAAAAAAAAATCAGAATTGTTTGTGTTGCATTCATGAAAACATCAAGGATGATGTGATGAAGTGCATAAACATATGCTAGGACATATCTGAATTTTTTTTATTAATTGGAATGCTATGATACATGCATTTTTATTTTACATGACAACTAATATAATTGTGATGTATGTCATTTGTAGAAAGAAATTGAAATTGTTGGGAAAGACAGTTACCAATGGTACAAAACCTCAAGCAGAGGATGAATGCGAGAAGGTCGTTGTTGAAATATGTTTGAGGGGACTTTGGGAGCCCCATGAAGAACCATTGATGACGTAAAAATTAGAAAAAAGGGGTACTAGTAGCCAGAACAAGTATAAAATTGTTCATGTCTGTATGGCATAAGGTATGAATGGATTTGGTAAGAACCCCTTCTAAAAATATTTCATTAAATTATTGATATGTGAATAATTTTGAGTGGTTATTGTATGCCATTTCTACCTAAGCAGGGTAAGGTTCAGGGAACAAGAATCTGAATAATAAAGAGATGAAGTATATGCCAGTCAAGGATGAGTTATAATCCTTGCAATAAAATGCATGAGTAAGGAGTACCATGGGTACAATGACCAATCTAGGGAGATTGGGAATAAAGGTGCTCATAGTTAGCACATCGCATGGAATTCATTGAGGAAATGCATGTTTGCATAAGAGGGTAGACAATGGATTACCCATTAATTGAGAACTTTCCAATACTTTACTTGAATTGTGGAGTTGTTAAATAAAAGAGAATTTTTAGTGGCCATGAGTGTTGGCACCCTAGTTACTAAAGAAGGAAGAATGATTGGGTGCATTCAAGAGAAACTTTTAGTTTCATATGTGTTGATTTGGGATCATGATCGGCCTGTAGAAGGAAGCATATTCCTGTTGTAAGAGTGAATGAGAATGATTATACCTATGGTGAGGAGGTTGGTTGAGCTCCAACACACCATGGCAAGTTTTTTTCCATAAGTATGGAAAACTTTAACCCAATGTAAGTGTACATTCGGTATGGATGTGGCCATGAATATTGGTACACTGATTAATGTCAATTGATATTTGAGTTGCATTTGGAAATTTTGGTATGTTGAAAGGATGCATACATAAATAATGATATTTACTTTTTCTCTGTACCCTTGAATAGATGAAAATGACTTGGATTGTTAGTATGCATAGTTTTGAAAATATAATGTGCATGAAAACTAACAATTTGTTTGGTTGAGGAATGTTGAAATTGCAGGAAGAAAAGGGTCTTGGATATGAAAGTGTTATAAGCCCATAAGGAAGACCAATTACCTACTGAGATAAACTTCTATGGGACGGAAAGTCTCATACTTGTGAATTTGGTAACTGTGTAGAACAAATCTGAAAATAAATGTGGAATTTGGAAATATTTGGGTGACAGATTTGCAAGAAAATTATGAATTTGAAATTTATGATAATATCTCATAATTTTTGTATACCTATGATATAGGTGAGACGAAAAATATCTATCTAGGGAGGATAGATGAAGGTTGTCAATATGGAAAGCATGAAAAAGGCTATTTTCGAGACATGAGAACCATGTGGTAAGACATGATCTCCCTAGAATATGTTGTGTTGTGGCAACACAAGCCAGAGGGACGCCTCGACAGAGAGATTCTGAGGGGCGCCTTGACTGAAAGGATCAATGAAGTCTTTAGAACTCTTCCTGTGTGAGAAATCCTTGGAAATGAAAGATGGATCACTCGAGGGACTGTATAGTAGAGAAGGGGATGCATGAGCCTTAGCCTAGAGGGTGAGTGACCACAAGGAAGATGATACTTTAATAATTCTTATAAACTATTGATTGGGATCATGGACACAATGGGTATGTCAAGGAAGAACAATGAGCTAAGATAACAAGACAACCATATGGATGAAAATCCACCAACTACAAAGATAAGTATTGTTCTAGATTATGAAATATTTCCTCTTGAATTTTGCACAATAGTAAGATATTTTCACATGAAATTGTGATTAATATGTTTTTTGTTCAAAATTATTGTAGGTAGGTCACGAAGGCCAAGGGGCTAGAAAGGACCTAACCAAGAAACAGGATCAGGATTTATGAAGAAGCTAAATGAAAAAGGCATGATAGGTGTTACTGAGAAAGAACATTGAGGACGGTGTTCCTTTTAAGGGGGAGGGGATTGTAATACCCCTGTTTCCCCTAGCTTGTAATCAATCATTAATTATGATCACCATGTTATTTCATGTGAAAAATGTAAATGTATTATTGTTTATATTTCCATTAGCTGACTGTGGGGGTGAAGCCTTGAAGTACTAGTCATGATATCACTAGAGGAAAGAGTGAGGAAACTGTAGAGATGCTTCATTATGTCAAAATCACCCTAAATTCTCTTTGTTAAAATAATAAGCCTCATCCCAACCCCAAGGAAAAACCAACTAATGAGAAAATAACTGGTGGTTGAACATTCAACTACCACAATGAATGGAATCATGGAGGTTCTGGCTGAGGAGATAGAAAATTGTCAGCCTGAAGTACCACGGAGTGCAGTTTCCTGCAGGCCCAGATTGACCCAAGTTCCTTCTGGCAAAAGGAAGAGGACAGGTCCAAAACCTTCCTAGGGAGAAAAAAGGCGGGCAAGAATACACAATAAAGAAGACAAGAGGGATACCATGCCCACAGGGGGGTGTGAACTGGATATGAAGAGAGAAAATAGGAAAATTCATGAGTCTCAGGGATTCTAAAGGATTAAGTTGTTTTGGTCAAAATGAGAGAACAAGAGAAAGGATCTATGAGAGTTTGCAAAAAACATGACCTAAGTAGAAGGTCATGAGCTTGATGTTGAGGGAGCATGTGATAAACCTCACAGAGACTATGACAAAGAAAGGATCTCTGAGAAATTGAAAATGTTCCCTAGTGATATCATGGCTTGGCATGGGGGTGGCCAGAGTGCTAAGAATGAATTCCTTTGAGCCTATGGTTGGGTGGAAAGGAGAACACCCATAGTCAGTTGGTCGGTGATCGATTGTAATAGATAAGTATTTCATATACCCTGTGTAGTAGAATTGAAATGAGTGGTTGGATGTTTGTGTATATGAATAAAATTTGCATTACATGATTAATATTAGTAATGCTTATTGTTCTTTTGTGAACCCCTGCAATTGAATGGTTTCTTTTTTCCTCTACTTAGTAGCAAGAGAACTATTAGACATGGGTCTTCAAATAAAAGCGAAAATAATATTATAGTTTATGTGTTGGTTGGAAATTCCTTAAGGGAATTTTCCCAAGGATTGATCTTTTAATGTAAGAGTCAGGGAAAACTTTGCTATAATGCTTCAGTCTTGTTGATCCCTCAAAAATACCTTTCCCTGTTTTAGAACTTAAGTTCTATGAATGGAAGGACCTTTCTTCAAACCAGTCTTCTAAGAGAGCACATGCTCATGCCCATGTCCTCAACCAAATCTTGCCTAAGATTTATGAGTGTAGCCTTTGGAGCTTGACAAATTTCCATAGGAGTAGGTCCATGGAACCCTTCGCTACACTAAAAAAGGAGCTAAGTTATTCAGGACTCTGGGGTGAACGAACATTGCAACATCCAAATGTGTCGAAGGCGATCTTTCGGATGGGTAAATTGATGGTTCACTTAAATTTGGCAGTCATTTACCCATTATCATGGGATTCATCCCATTGTTAAACCCCAATCCACTTATCAATCACAAAGTAACACAAACCATAGATTTGAGGATATTCAAGATCTCCCCTAACCGTTGGATTGATGTCGTGATCATTCGTCATTGATCAACTCCGAGAGTAAAAAGGAAATTAAACAGCCAAATTCTTCAACACCGAAGTCATGAAGAAACAGAGGCTATAGATATATGGATCTATGTGGACCTATCTTGACAATGGGCTAAAATTTTATTGGGAGGTTGCTAGCGGGATTTTGGACTTCGGAACTATTGGAAATTTCATAGGTAGGAGAGGCTAGAGGCTCTCGGAGGCTGTCATTTCAGAGTGACGTGGCATGTTGAATAGAGGTTGTTAGTCCAGAGTAACATCGACCATGGATATAAGGATCCTTTGAGACCCTTCTCGCTGTTAGATTGAGCCTAGTGAAAGGATAACATAAAGTACTCCGACAAAGTCCTACTTCGGGAGGTTTGACATGTTGGTGAATGAGAATATCATTGGAGCATCAAAGGATAGAGTGACGTGGCATGTTGACGTCACATAGGATAATGTGGACCCATGTTTGGCATAACACGTGTGACCTTGATTCATGCTTTTCACATACCTTATGTGTCAAATAGACCTCGACATGTGTCACCAGTTGATTTGGCCACATGTCACCCTTGTCTTCTTCCAAATGTCTTCCATTGGATCAAACCAAGGAAGATTGTGGGTCGTCCGATAATTATTCGTCTCTCTAGATAAACCCCACTTCGGTTGATTCAGGATGCAAGGCGTGGAGATTACCTAAAGTGATGAAGGCTGGAGTGACATCAACAGATGATGTGGACATATTACATGGTAGGTTCTGACCATGTAATAGATCCACAGCATGTCAGCTCATGGCTAAGCCTCTTGTCCTACTAATTTTCCATATATAGTATAGATTTGGAGATATGGGTACCAGGTGTCAACATGGAATCATCGACACATATCTTTCAGGTGGCATATGTTAGTAGGGACACCCGTGTAGAATTCCATGTACGCAAGAGGGACCCACTCTGGGAGTTCGAGAATTTGGAACTCTGGGTGTTTGGATTGATAATACGCAAGCTTGAAAAAGGGTCGAAGGGTCGGATCCACGTGGCAGGACTCTCGGGTTTGGAACTTGGGAGGATTTAAAAATAGATAAAAGTGGTTAGAGTGTCGAAGCACTGAAGTGCCTAAGCACCAAATTTTCCCCTATTATAGTTTCGAGATCCAATAGGACGGGCCCACATGCATCATGGTGAAGTGGCATGTTAGGATAGCTCCACGTGGCATCATGGGATTGGACATGAATTAGGTGTGGGACCCCACCCCTCTAGTCAAGTCTAAGTGAATGGTTAATTGTGGGTAAATCTTAACTGTTAGATCCAAAGGTGGACATAGCTCCACTGTAGATTCTGGAATCAAGAGAGGCTTCGGGACTTTGGATCTGTGGGAAGATTCAACGTTGTACAAAAGAGCATGGAAAGGATGAAGTCTGTAGGACTAGGTTCCGAAATCGATTGCATGGTAAGGTAAAAAGGAGAAAATAAGAAGCATTGATGTTCTGGGAGTGGATAAGCCCGCAAAAAATCGACATACATTTTCCCCTATAAACCCTTCTTTCACAATCATGTCATTTTGAAAGGATGTCGATCGGGCCCATGATAGTGCCATGTTGGATGGTACAAGGAAAGTGAAGCCACACAGATCCCACATGGTGAAGGGGGTGGCCATTGGCTAATGACATCTTGAAAACTTCAGAAGGCCTTAACTCTCGAACCAGAAGTCAGTTTTGGACGAGCTTCTACTCATTGGAAAGCTCTCGTGGAGTAGAATGCAATGGTGCCTCTCTTCAAGGAACTCAGAGAAGCTATAGAAAAGTGAGAAATTTATATCCCATCCCTTAGAATGGTACTTAAGGGGTTGGGTGTGTTACATTCTATCATACATAAGGGAGGGGTGAAAAAGCCTGAATCCCTGAAGAAGTTAACCAACAGGACCTTTATATACATAGAAATTGAAGTGGTATCACAAACACCAAAACAAGTAAAGAGGGATAATCTCCTACTTTCCCCGATGCGAACTCGTGCTTAAATATTGTGTTAGAGGAGGATCTTGACACATTGGTTGCATTAATGGATTTAACACTCTTTAATTACTTATAAGTTTCATTTTTTGGCCTTGGAGAGTTTACTCTCCAATCCTAATCGAAGGCCCTCATCCTAGATAATGTTGTTTCACTATAAAAACAAAGAATTCTAATCAATTTTAGATCACGTCATTTCTTTTTATGGATTTTTCTTAAGTCCAAGGATGGCGGATGAAACTTTAGTGATATTTTGATTCTTGACCCAACCAAACAATGCAAATATGATCATGCAAAATCGTTCTCTTTGATGAAATCTATCTATGGGAGGGAAAGAGACTTTTATTTTTCTTTGCAAATTTCAGAAATGAAACCTTAGGCACACCAAGCAACCAATAAGCAAATCAAATCTTAAACCAAATGATGATCCTAATGCATTTTATTTACTAATGCTTCAAAACAAAATCTAGCATGCAACAAATCTTCATTGTCTTTTTGTGATTTTTTCGAACTAAAATGTAACCATTTCCTGATTTATGCAAGAACATATAATAAAAATGGAAACTAGCAAAAAACAACAAGCAAAGGGGTTGTAGGAAATTGGAAGTGAGGTTGTATCATCCCACTCCAATGTCATTAGAAAGATCTCACCCAACATTAAAAAATAATGGATCTTAACAATGTCAAAATCAATTGCAAAAGGGAACTCAACCAAATAAAACTATCAATCACCCACAAAATACAATTCTAGACCCCAAAGTTCACAAGCGAAATTATGAAAAGATTTCATAATATGATCCAAAAGGGATGAATATAGAAAGAAATTTTTCATTTTCCCTTTTATGTCATCCAAAGAATAATAAAAAATCCCTTGCAAAACTAATTTATAAAGGTTCTATTCCCCAAGAATAGGGACGGTAGGGTTTACAACAAAAAACCCAAGAAAAAATTCACAAAAAATAGACTTTGTTTTGCACCCTATAGGACATTTTTTCTCGACTCTACAAGGTTACTCACAGGTTTCCTTCACTAGATGAGTGAGGATCCTTGTGGGTTTTCCTTATTGTAACCTGTGATGACCAGTAGTGGGATTTACATTCTTTTTCTCTTCACGGGTCAAATGACCTGCAACATGCGAGGCTCTATAAAACATTTTTAAAAATAGAGATTTGTCTCAGATCCAATCATATATGATGGATCTAATATCTAAGAGAGTACTAGGGAAGAAACAAATCCAAATCACAAACAAGCATTCAAAAAACTTTGAAAGAAACTTATGTGATAACGAAACACTCAAATAAAGACAAAACCAAAATAGAACAGACCAATGTAGAACCCTAAATCTCAGAGGACAAACTTAACCTCAAAAGTTCTCGTCTTTTCTCTGCAGATATGCAATTTTTATAGATCCTCATGGGACAGAGACCTGACAATCAGGGAGGGTCCTCGTGGGAATCCTATAGTTCAGCAAGAGAGGACGTGACAATTTTTTTTTTTTTAAGAAAGGTAGATATGTTCCAGATATGTATTAGATCTACCATATCTACTAGATCTAGGCTCAGAATCAATCAAAAGAAGAATCACAAGAAAACAAAATCAAGCAAAGGGAAGGATTGGCCAAGAGACTCAACCTAGAGAATAATTCTTCCCCAGTGGAGTCACCAGTTCTGTTAAGGGAAAAAGTCTCACAGGGATATTACTAAATACACAACAAAATCTCCCTAGAATTATCCTATTAATCCTAGACGAAAAGGGTGATAGACTTCTTATGATTTTCCTATATCTATATTCGAACACACAGATTCATGATTATCCTGAGGAGTGGTGAATTGTGCATAGCTTTCATGAGGTTGTCCTTCGTATCTCCTATATTTTGCAGTCTTGAAAATTCATCTCCAAACTCCACAACCTGCTTCCTACATAAAAAAATACAAACAAAACCTTTCTACCTCTCTACTTTGGATTAGAATCCTAGATCTAATTTGATTCTAATCATCTCTAAAATTACATGAATCATATCTAAACATTTGTTCATAAATTACAAACATTTATAATGGGGGAAACCAAATTATCTATTGATAACATAAGAGAAATTACATCAAAGATACCTCGGGTGTTGTTGTATTCTCCCCTGACCTCATTTCTCCTTTCTCCTCCCTTAGTTTCTTGCTCATACTGGACTCTTTGACTTCTAGTTGTGATGGATGGAACAAGTACCTATGTAATTGAACAACATAACAATACTTTTGATTTCTCCATTTTTTTTCCCAAGACTTTCCTTTGTTGTAGTGTAACAACCCTAGTTAAATAATTGCTTAAGGTTTATCAAGTATAATTAATTAATAACTAACTATCCTAATGTATATTAGTTAAATAATGATTATTTATTAATAATATTAATTAATTAATTAATTAATTATTGTTTAATATATGTTGATTAATTAATTAATTAATTAACTCATTTAATGTTTGGGTAACGAATTAAAAGTTTAATAATTTTTAATTTATTTAATAGAAAACTTAACGTATGGAGGGATAAGGCATTAAATGGAGGAATAAGGTGGGTGGGATTGAATGAAGGGAGGAGGCGGTGAATGGGAAGGAGGATATGAGGGGGCGGAGGCATTCAGGAGAGGGACTTTTGAGTTTTGGGGAAAAGGAAGCATTATTTTGAGATTAGGGACTGTATTTTTCTGGTTTTGGAGTTTGGGTGGACTGTTATAGGGGAGCATCGGTTGCTGGGAGTTTTGGTCTTGGGGGGCAGGAATCCTTATGGAATCCTGGAGCTAGGGAGCTGGAGAGGCTCTATTCCTAGTTGGCTAGGTGGTTGGACGGTTTTGGGCAGTGCATCAAGTAGAGTTGGGGACAACAGAGTTGGGGACGATAGTAGCATCAGTTAGAGGTATGAAATTTCAGTATTCTGCTGTGTTATGAAATTGATTATAATATGCTTGTAAATATTATTATGTTGTATTATGTGGTTATCATCATGCTGTTGAATATGCTTGTATGTTGAGTAATGAAATTGCTTATACGTTGAAAGAAATTTTATGTTTAAATTTATTAAATTTTAGGTTCTGTCAGATAGGACCTTACACTTGGTATCAGAGCACGGTTCTAACACTTAGGGCCTATGGACCTTCCCATGTAAAATTTAGGAACCCAAGTAAACTTTAGGAACAAATATTAATTCAAGTCTTTCGATTTATTTCAATTCTAATCCTAGTGTTATGTGAGTGGAATATCCCTTGTTGTTTTCATAATTCATGTATTTGTTGTTATTCCAAATGACTCTTGTTAATATTATCACTACTATATATGCATTGAAAACAACGCATGCCAATATCAAAACAAAAAAAACCCTAAATTCTATTTCAAGTATAAAGAAGATTTACATATTCTGAATAATACATGTACTCATGTATTTAATCTGATATCATTTTCCTGAAGGATGAATCTGATAATCTTGACAAAAAAAAAGAAACAAGTTCCAAACGTAGTCTCCAAACTACAAAATCCACCCTATGATGGTGTCTGAGACGAGAAGTCTATACAAAGTTGTTAAAATAGAATAAAACGAAGAAGAGAGCATCTGAGATCCCTAGAGGGTCTCATATGAAGCATAACCTAGATAATACCATTGTCATGGGCCTGTGAGCCAAAACAAAGTAACCAATGAAGCCAAAAACTTCCACCTAAAAAATCTGTGAGTAAAAGCAGAGAGCCTCAACCCGATACCACCTCCACTAAGCTCCTAGTCCACGAAATAATGTAATTTTAGCAATAAAGTCGTACATTGTAGGATTTTTTATTTCAGTAGACATGTTGAGGGAGCATGCACTGAAGTTTTTTTTTTAGGGAGATGGACTGGCGAAAACAATTTTGTGATTGATTGAGGTGGATAGGAGGTAATGTCTACACATAAAGATGAGCAAGAGCAGCATCATAATAATAATAATATTCAGGAAATGCCACAGACCTGTGTAGAAAAGACACCACAGTGTGCGAGCTATGGTGGTTTGGGGCCTGCTCTTCGATTGATTGTGGATATAGTTGTATGTATACAAAGGAGGAGAAATCAGCAAAGAGAAACAAAGCTTGATTTATTCCGTAACATGCTTCATATTACCTTCTTCGATTCTAATGATTTGAACCTGACGGGTCTAGATAGAGTCACGTTCTAAAAGTCTGAAAGTACTTGCAAGTGGGATGCCACATTGTTCCTTCTGATTTGATGAGACAATAATGTAATGACAGAAAATTGTTTATGTGCTTCTGTCATGTTCTGCTAAGCCTCCAAGGATAGTCACCTGCACATATAGTCATAGGTTAGCAAGAACAAATAAACCATAGAAAGCCTAGCACAACTGCCATTCCGTAAGCCATAATACAGGTCCAGCTATCCAATAAAATGAAATAAAAAATGAAAAGCCCAACGCCAATCCCACGAGACCATGCCACATAGAATCATTACTTCTACTCACAGTCAAACTGACTAATAAAGCAGCGGAAACCTGAACAAAGGCATCTCCTAAGAGATTCAAACTCTCGCAGGGAAACCCCATGTACTTACTAGGATCAACACAATCTGAGTGCACAAGTGCCGAGCACCAAACCAAATAACATGGAAGAGGAGCCCACAGGGCGCAAATCCCATTCACTATGCGTCAAGTGCATGGCCGCAAGCCCATATTTACACATAGCCAATCCATGAGCGGGTGTCAATATGCCAACCCGACCCATCATCCATTCAGTGCCAGCCCACACGACCTACAACCACTACACATGGTAAAAAAATAAATATGTAGTCACCGTAACCAGCACTAGCGCCAGCCCACACGACCTGCAACCACAACTCACAGTCAACATATAAGTCACCAAAACCAAACAAAATCAGCAGGCGTATGCAAATACAGTGGGAAGGGGGCATGCAGGTGATGAATGGGAAAACCCTTACCAGAGTGCAAGGAAGGGAGGCGACCAAATGATAGGCAAAGAAAGGGTTGGGCGCATAGATTTTAGGGTTAAGATAGAGACCCCGGGAGTATGCGAAGGGTTGTGGGTAGTGATGATCGAGGCAAGTGGGGCACGTGGGCCTCATGCGAGGACCCACGATGCCCGTTTAATAATTTATTTTTTAT
>ML855506.1:0-12666 GCA_009831015.1 Picea engelmannii | reverse complement strand
CTAAATATGTCTATTAAGAGAAGCATCTAGAGGAAGATCCTTCCAGAAGCGGAAGCTTCTATTAGGTCTTCTTACATCCGCCTTATTCTATTTTATTGAAAGGTCTTATTAATATTGACCTTTATTACATCCGAATACATTGATCTACCTATGTGCGGGCTAGGACCTTAACAATTGATGACTATATCAGTGAGAGTAGGGCCGACAGAACCTTCTTTTTCCAAGCATTCTTCTAACTTATCAATGAATATGCCAAAAAGGGTAGGGGACAAGGGACAACCTTGTTGGACTCGGATATTGCAATTAATCTCTTTTGACCAGCTCTCAACATTTTTAAACTTAGAAATAACATTCTCATACATCCTTATTGCAGCAACCCTCAACTCGAGAGGCACTTTTATCTCTTCCAACTCATTCCAAAGGTTTTTCCTAGGAACCATGTCAAAAGTTTTTCTAAAGTCAACAAAACAACAAAAAAAATTGGTTTTAGTGTTGTGGAAATCCTCGTCAATGATGTTAAAGGTAACAAGGTGGTCCATAGTTGAATGATATCTCCTAAACCCGGCCAGGAATTTAGCTCTTTTAATGTGACTTTCTAGCCAAATGTTAATCTTTTTTTCCAAAATAATTCCATAAAGCTTGGCTAAAATCAGTCTAATCATAATGGTCCTATAATTAGAGGGAATGTTTCTTTCCCCATTTTTAAAAATAGGAACAATGAGGCTTTGCATCTAGGGTTTAGGGAAGTTGTGCTTGACTACTAAATTAAAGAGCTTGTGTATGTGAGGGATAACGATTGGCCCTCCGATTTTAAAAATTCCAGCTTGGTAGCCTTCAATGTCCTTAGCTTTCGTATTTGTGAGCTGCTTAACCCCGAACTCTATGTCATCTAAAGAAAAAATTTCTTCCTTTGTAGGGACAATAGGAATGGTGTCCATGGCATTAGGGAAATTGTAAAGAATTTTAAGGTAGGAATTCCAGTCCATTAAGGGAATCCTATTATTTTCTTTAGTATTTCATTTTGGAATTTCCCTCCAAAACTTCTTAGGATCCAACTTGTATAGTTGTGAAAGTTTCTCTTGCCTTTTATTGATATAGTATCTTTGTTTTTCTTTTCAATTAGGGCTCTGTACATTATGATATTATCGAGTTTTAAGGGCTCATTAGAAGCATCCCTAATGGATTTCCTAACAATTTTACATTCTTTATCATACCAAGGGTTGGTTTTTCTATTATTCTTTTTATAGGACACCTCAAAAGAGAAGTTGTTAACATAAGTGGAAAGGGTGGTTGTAAAATTATGATAGAGTTATTCAATGTTGCCCTTATTAGTTAGGAGGTTTAATTTACTATTTAAATCCATTAAGAAAATGTCAACTTTAATGGTGTCAAAGTGCAAATTCCTTTGATTATCAGATTTCTCTTCAATGGTGCTCCTATGCATGGAAAAGTTTAGATTTAGGGTTAAAGGTTTATGATCAGAGTTAGGCTCATGGTCATTTAAAAGGTCAAAAGTTGTTATTTGGTTGGAAACGGGGATATCATATATCACATAATCTACAACACTACTACCTAGCCCATGAATACATGTTATTTGGTTGGAGTTTGGACACTTCATTACTCCATTGCAAATTATTAGGTCTTGCGAGATGAAGAGATTAACCAACTTAGTACCAACCAAATTCTCAATTATTTCTTCAGAGATTTTATTTTATCTATAAGAGAAAACAAGGTTCTCATCTAGCCATAAAGAATTATGGTTAGAGTCATCACTGAAAAGAGTAGCTTGTTTAGTTGCACTCCTAGCATTAAAGTCTCCTAGCAGGACGATATTGTTACATATTGTTAATATTATAACTTAAATTAATTTAAAATAATAAATTAAAATTGTTCTCAAAACCAATGTTGCCTTTGTTCCACCTTTTTAAACCTATTTAACGTATTTTTCTCAACGAAAACAAAGTTTTACCCATTAAAAACAATATAAAATTAATAATTAATGTAGTATACTATAGTAATTCAATAAATGGTTAATATTATAATTTAAAATAACAAATTAAAATGGTTGTCAAAACCATGTTGCCTCCTTGCTTAACCTATTTTTTCCAAACAAAACAAACTTTTACACATTCAGAAACAATATAAAAATAATAATTAATGTAGTATACTATAATAATTTAATATATATTGTTAATATTATAACTTAAATTAATACAAACACAGTGGGCCTAATGGTTAAGAACACTTGTTTCATCCTATGAGGTCACAAGCTCAAATCTAGAGGGGGGTAGAGTATGTATACCTTCGTAGGATTTACCAGTTATGGAACTTGAGTGTGGTTTACACCAACCCTTATCATGGATGTATTTTTTGGTATCTCCGAGATTTGAGTGTAGGTGGAGTAATGTCAATTCAAATAAAATTATGTAATTCTAGCCTTTGAAGAATACAAAATTCTTGAATTCCTCACCTTATTTTTGTTTAATATTTATTCTTCTATATTATTATGATGGGAATTTACTATAAAAAAAATTCAAACACTAAAGGTTCCTATGCCACAATTGCAAAAGGGTGGTGGTTTTAATGAATATGATAAAAATGAACTATGAATCCCTTCTTATAATGACCTCGTCGTTATGACTACAAGCGACTCGAAGAGAAAACAATTGTTTTGTTTTAAGCAGGAAGGCAACAATGACAAAAATTAATCAACATAACTTGATGACAAACACAATACACTCAGATCAATCAACATGCACCAACAACTCATCATTTAAGAACATCATGCAACTGAACGAATCATGCAATAATCAATAGACAGATAAAAATGGATACCCACCCAACACAAGAAAGACAACGCCTACAAGCTAAATGACAACACATCAACAACCCAACACAATGGCTTTGACAACCAGTATCTAGAAACCTCTATGACATGTAAAACAAAAAAAATTAAGGTGTTACAAAACCAAGTACCAACATCAATAACAACGAGCAATGCACCCACATCGAGAAGCACAGGACTCCGTCTAGGTAATCATTCACATCTATCTATCAGAGCGTGCAATTATCCCCTCATCAAGAATCATGTCGTCACAAGGCAATAGGCATGACAGTAACCATGGAGTATCATAACTTATCTAGACCTTTGACCCAAGATAAAATCCAACGCACTAGGAGATGAAACTAACTATCAAAATACAAGAAGACTATACCCAAGAACCCAATTAACAAGTCAACAAGACACAAGGTGACATCATTCAATATTTAAATTGTGCGACCAACCAGAGAATTCTTGTTCTCTTATGAGACACTTTTTCAAGGAAGTCTCCCACATTGGTAAAAAAAATAAAAATTATTAATATCTAAAAATTCACGTGCAAGGATATTCTATTTAAATTCCATATATAATAGAATGTTATTGAAGGCTAGCTTAATCATATGTGATATAAGAAGCTAGTACTTACATTTTGTTAAGCCAATAATGTTTAGCAAGATAATGTTTACCATCATATAAAGATAAACAAGTAAATTAATATATTTAGAACATGAATACAAGGGGTTTTCTTTTTGGATTAACAAAGAACTTCCACATCATCTTATATTCCAGTTTGAAATAATTGTCCAGAAATTGTTGTCCATTAATAAAATCGCTGTCAAAAATGATATCTAATAATGATATTGCGGTCTAATGATATATTGCTATACATTTAATAATATCATTGTCTAACACTAATGAAATATAATAATGATATTATTTTCTAAAATATATTGCTATCCCTTAATGAGATAATTGTCTAACAAAATAAAAGCTAATAAAAATATAGATGTCTAAAATATATTGATATCTCTTAATATTAAATCATTATTCAATAAAGCTATCAATCAAGATACCATCAATCCATAAATCATTGTCCAATAATGCTACCAATATAATCGGTTCCTAGCAATGGCATCGTTGTCCAGCATTAACCCATTGTGCAATTACATTTTAAAAAGAATTTCAAACTCTACAAATTTAATCTCTGCGAGCAATTTCGTTGTGTTAAATACATTTCAAATGGAAATTAAACTCTATGAAATTAAACCTATACCAGCAATATCATTGTGTAAGTGCATTTAGAATGGAATTTAAACTCTAAAAAATTGTTGTCATACATATATTAATTTAGTTGTCGATTCAATGTATAAATTAAGTGTCCATTCAATATATATATTAATTTCATTGTCCTTTCAATATATAGTTTAATTTCATTGTACATATATTAATTTCACTGTCCAATAAATAATGACATCTAAGAATGGTATTATAGTCCAATAATATATTGCTAACTAATATTGATATCTAATATTGATATCACTATCTGATAATGATATTGTTGTCTAATAAATTTAATAATGATATCGGTATCTGATAATGAAATCGCAGTGTTAAAAATCATAGTAATAAAATAGCAATGGTCACATTGCAGTGGTAAGGATATCATGTTGAAATCGCAAGGTAAAGTCACCATGGTTAAATCACAGGGGTAAATTGATAATGAATATATATTAAAATTGTTGTTACTATATATTAAATCGCAGCCACTATATATTAAAATAACAGTCACTATAGGTTAAAATCATAGTCAATATATGTAAATTGCAATCAATATACCAAACCAAGCGCTGGGATTTGTCATTAACATCATAAATATTATTTCAATCAAAGCACTGGGATTTATCATTAAATTGAAGAGATTATACCAAAAAAAGTGTTGGGATATATCATTAAAACCACAGATATTATACCAAACAAAGTGTTGAGATTTATCATTAAAATCACATAGATTATACCAATGAATCATTGGGTAATATGCTAAGAAATCGCAAAGATAAATCGCAGAGATAATCATCCACAAGAAAACACATAGATGAATCGATTAGGGATGAAACAAACAAAAACGAAGATATACTCAATCACAAGAAGGCACATAGACTAATCATTTGACAAGGGATCAATGCATAGATACTCATTCACAAGAAGGCACAAAGATTAGAGATTCATCATAAGATAAAAATGCATAGATAAGTAAGGGATAGATAGTTGGGAGAAAATTTATCCTTCACTTATTATTCGTGAACAGGAAAGCAAGGCATATAAATCTCAATCTTAAACACCAGAGTGAAGACAGTTGATTAGGCTCATGGTCGTCTTCTTAGGAACATACTATTAACCTAAGGATAAGGGACACAAGATAAAAACACATTTTGTTTTGTATTAAATCAAGAAAAACAAATGCAGAGAGGTCATTGCAATCAGAGTTTTGGTTTTCCATGCAAATAAATTAAAAATATAGTGAGCATAAGGCTGGGATGAATTTAAGTTCTCTGATCAAAACGTTAGGCTCATCAAGACAAATTGTAGAAAGATAAAATGAAATATCTGGATAATGTTACACTCATTAAACATAAACTTTAAAACAATACAAGTACATTGCTAAAGATGGAGGAAAATAGTTAAACTGCCATTCAATTCAAATATACACATGCATACCATAGCCAAATGTGAAAGCTCTAAGTCGTTGTCCTATGTGCGCTCTGTCAAGCTCCCGCTTGTCGATCGATCTGACCTCACTAGTACGTCCCAGCCAATGTTAGGGGTGATTTTCCTCCCCCTAAGCCCTAGAAGATGAAAAGGGGACACCCACACAATACCAAAGCTGCTAGCACCCAACTCGCCTTTCAAGGTTGAGCTACCACTCATTACTTGAGCTAGGTATCCCAACTCCCACAAGAGAAACTTTAGTCAAGATAAAATTACAGCAGTGTAACGTTACGCCAAAAGATGATATCCATAATCCTCCTCCTCCATCCTTTTTATAGAGTTTTTAATTAATTAATTTCCCAAGTTGTCATTAAATTCCTTTTCCATTTAATTAATTTCAAAAAACCTCCCCTGTACACATGTCGCCCATCCCCTAGTTGCACCAGAAAAATCAATTTTATTAATTAAATAAATGTTCCTATTTCCCTCATCCACCTAAGAGAATTCTTAAAATCCCTCCTCGGTGTCCCCAAAATTCCCTTATACTTCTTAAATGACTTACGCCTTACTTAATTCCTAGTTGAGTTCATAATTAAAAAGTTACAAAGGAAAGATTTCTTACTAAGTTAACATTCAACTTTTTTTTTACGTTTCACCTTTTCTTTAAGTTTCCCTTTTTCTTTAAGTTTCTTATTTTTTTAAAGTTCTCCTCCCCCTTTTTCCTATTTAACTAAAAATTAATTTATCAAGTGGAGATAAAAACAACCATTCACCCTCTTTTCTTTTTAACTAAAAGTTAATTTAGAAAATGTAGATAAAAACAACCATTACCCCCTTTTTTGAAAAAAATTTAATCCTCCATTATAATTTTGACTTTAATAAATAAGTTGGAATTTCTTACCCAGTTCTTGTTACATGTTTATTTTTTTATTTATTTTATTTTACCACATGTTCTAATTATACCTAGGTTTTAATTTCACTAGGCTTGGAAACACTTTATTTATGAGGAAAATTTGTTTTCTAAACTTACTTATCACATCATTCATTTTAAGTCCGACTAGGTTTATTCACTTATCAGTTAAAATCACAACGTGCCCTTTGGGACGCACTACATGATCCAAGGGTGCCACTCGCCTCAAGATTCACTACATGCTCCAAGGGTTCCATTCACCTCTTTCCATTTTCCTTGCACAACATTCCCTTCAAGACGCAGTACGTGCTCCAAGGGTGCCACTCACCTCTTCACTGAATTTGGTAGACGTTAAACCCCTGGAGTCAATACTCCGCGAGGTGATCTTGTGAGAGACTAAGTAACTCTAAGGAATAAGGTTGTTTCCTTATTGCGCGCCCCTTAGAATCATCGTGAGAGACTGTCACAGTTTTTTCTCATGGCATCGTGGGTCTTCTTGAACTAGGTTCTGGCAGGGTTGTTGCCACACCTCTCCCTAAAAGTCTATGGTTATCGTGCATGACCCCTCTACTCCACATGTGAATCTGGTGGGTAAGCTATCATCACCCTGCATCCATCAATGAATCATGTCAACAATAATAATCAATCATCATAACATCTAATCATATGTATATATGTCACATCAACAACATTCAAACCCGAATAGTCCACTCTCTGACTTGATCCGGTGTCCAAGGGGTTTCATCAATGCTTCTGCATCCTCAATGTCCTGAATCGTGCTCACTCAGGAGAACCCAGTCAATAACACTTGTCTATGTGAACGGAACAAAATAACATATCATCAAATCGATAAAATACAATAATCATAATAAAAATGAATAATATATATAATAACCTGGATCGCTTGCAAGAAAGTGTCCTCAAATAATAAGTTTTGTCAGTGCACGCAAGAGTGGGATGTTACATACAACCCCTCTTGATTTAAACTTGTCCTGAAGTTTCACAGTAAATAAGTGTCGAAATAAAGTGTATCATAGTATCATAAGTCTATTTATCAAACAAAAATTGAAACTATTGGTACATATCATATGCATCCTCTCAGGTCGTCGAGTGCAGACTATAGTTGTCTCACTAGACCTTAACCTAATCTATTATTTGATGTTGTAGCTGTGAATGCGATGGTCTATGATGCATATTGGCTCTGTCGTGAGTGTACCCTCTTCAAATACCTGCAAGGAACTCATGTCAATAACATGTGTAGGATCACTAATATAATGTTTACAAAGAGATACGTGAAAAACATTGTGCATAGACCTTAAAGAATCAGGAAAGTCTAGTCTATAGGCCACGGTCCCCTTCTTTTCCACAATCTTGAAAGGTCCCATGAACTTAGGATATATTTTAGCACCCATTCCAAATTTGATCGAACTCTTATGCGGTTTCACCTGCAAGAAGACTCAATTGCCAACTTCGTAACTATGGTTGACACAATGCACATCAACATAAATCTTATGTCGATCATGTGCTTCCTTGATCCTTTGTCTTATTATTTTCATTTGATCTTCCATTTCTTGGATCACTTCTGGTCCCACCAACACCCTATCCTCAAGCCGATCCCAACTAAAAGTTGTCTGACACGGTCGCCTGTAAAGAAACTCGAAAGGTCCCATGTTAATGGTGCCCTTATATTTGAATTGTAAATCTCAATAATCCATTGTTATCCATAATAAATCCTTTAAATTTTGGTACCATAATTGTATTTTGTCAGATAAAATCCTTGACCTCCTTGTACCAGTCATCATCGCATTGTAAAGTTAGAATCTTTTTACATAGATTTGTCTGAAGAGGCATCACCGAAAATATGTGTGGTCTCTGACTCAACGCATCCAGCACTCTGTTCACTGTCCCTTTTATGTAATTTATCTCTAAATCGTACCTACTAATCAATTCTGACCAACACCGTTGTCACGTATTCAAGTCACTTTGCATAAAGATGTGTTGTAGTCCACAGTAGTCCATTTTTAGTTCAAATTTTCATCCAATAAGTTAGTGTCTCCAAAATCTCAAGGCATAAACAATGGCTAACAAATCCAAATCATGTGTCACATATTTCTTCTCATGCCTTCTCAAATTTCTCGAGACGTAAGTGATCACTCGATCGTCTTGCATAAAGACTCCACCTAATCCATCCTTGGATGCGTCAGTGCATACCAAGAAATTTGTGTCCATGTCAGGGACCTTTGGTATTGGTGTTGTCACCAACATCTGCTTGAGCCTCCGAAATGACTATGTGCATTTCTCGATCCAAACAAACTTCTCGTTCTTCTTCAAAAATCCCGTAATCGGATTTTCTAACTTCAAAAAACCTCGACGAACCGTGGATAGTATCTTCCTAAACCCATGAAGCTGCGCACTTCGGGGACATTCGTCAGTGTAAACCATTCCATAATATCCTTGAACATGTTTGGATCCACGAAGATACCTTCGTCGAAGATGACATGCCCTAAGTAGTCAATATTTGATTGATAAAATGAGCATTTAGACAGTTTCCCAAACATTTTTTTCTTTTGCAAACACTGTAGTACCAAGTGCAAGTTCTTTCCATGCTCCTCCATCATCCAAGAGTAAATCAAAATATCGTCAATGAATACTTGGAAGAACTTGTCCAATTATTCGCGGAACACCCCGTTCATCAAACTCATAAATACCCCTGGAGTGTTCGTCAGTCCAAATGGTAGAACAGTAAACTCATTTTAAAGGCGATGTTAGGGATGTTGTCCTCTTTTATCCATAATTAGTGATACCCTGATTTCAAGTCGATCTTTGAAAACACCATCGCACCTTTCATCTAATCGAATAGATCATCAATCCTTGGCAACAGGTATTGATTATTGATCATTGCCTTGTTTAATATAAAAATTCATCTCTAAGCCCCATTTCCAATGCCCACTCAAAGAAATCACTACACAGTCCAAGTCTCCTTTCATCTAAGAATATTGATGTTCAAGGGTTAACGTAATCATTCACGACATTCATCCTATAATTTAATTTGATTTGAAGTAACCAAAGGAAGAGGAATCCCTACACCCTCTTGAAATGTATAATCACTCATTAAACGAGGATATTTCCACAGTCTTAGACACTCATAGGGTGGGGCGATAGTCAAGGTCATACTCAAGAGGGTGGCGTGATACTCAAGAGATGATACTCAAGAGATGATTCTGCCATTGATGAAGGAAGGAAAGCATAGTCAAGCATTAGATAACATGCAGAGATGGATCTTCCATTGAGGAAGGAGGAATTCACCATGAGATTTACCATCTGGACTATTTGTGCATAAAAAATGCAGAGCGATGAAATTAATTAACACCAAGAGAATTTACATGCTGGACAGATTGTGCATCTAGAAAAATGCAAGTAATTACAGATGTTTTTCAGAGTAAAAATGCCAGGTAAGCAAGAGAAAAGTCACAAGTCTATTTCATTCGCTAGGGAATTCTGAGGTGATTATCCACAGAAGGGATCATAGTACTGTCGATGAATTCGTGAGGGGAAATGCCTTTGGGGAGGCTCATTTAAAACATAGAAGAAGTAAAGGATGGTAGTATGAAAACCCAAGGAATAATAGCAAGGTAGGATCAAATTGAAATGTAGAGAAAGTATAGGGAGAATCACAAGGTAAAATCATGGTACAAAGCAGAGGGTGTTGGATTTTGATCCAACCTACAAGCAAAGTATAGGAAGAAAGAAAACAATGAAAGAACAGTAATTCATCTAACTCGATGCAACGAGGAATAAAAAACCTATGAATTATAAGGGACAAAATCGATTAAGTTTTCAATATACTTGGCTAAGAAAATGAACTCGCATCACACTCCAAAAATCCTTTATCAAAAAAACCTCCATCAAGAGTTTTACTAATACAACAACAAAATTTTAAAATAAAACCAAATCCATTAAGCTCAAGTAAGCCCGCTTCCATGCGCATTAGATAACTAACAACTCTAATAAACAATTTATTACACTGATCAATTTCATGGAAAATATTCAAGCTCCTCATACCGAGTAAAATTCAGATTTACAATCACAATTGGACCAATTTCAAGAACTCTACTTTACAATTAAACTTAAGACAATTACAATTCTAACTTCAATAAAATACTGTAACCAAAGGTGGTGGATTTGAATATGTTCCTCCGTACAGGTGCTCCCTTTGACCTCCCGGTTTCTAATCGTTGAGACTTCATCAATACCTCCCAGTCAATGCTAGGGGTAATATTCTTCCCCCTTATACCCCAAAGTTGTATAGGGGCCACACACACACACAACCAAAAATTACTCTAGCTCTGAGTTTTCCTTGTAAGGTAGAGCCCCCACTCCCTCTCTCAAGGTGGGTATCCCAACTCTCACAAGTAAAACCAGTTAGGATATTTTCAGCATAACCTTACTCATAGCCAATCTCTCCCCTTACCTCCTCTCAACCATTTTGTTTGATGAAATTTTCTTAGTGACACCTTTCCATTTGCACATTTAATTCATTTTTTAACAATTAATTAGGAATTATTTCCCTCATACACTTGTTACTCGTTCCCTTAGTTGCACAAGTAAATCCACAATTTAATTTAATTAAAAATCAATTTCCCTCACCCATCCTAAAAACGCTCATCAAATCACTCCTAATTGTCCCTTTATTCCATTTATTTCCTATTAATGATTGGTGCCTTTCTAAAACTGAGTTGATTTAAAATAGGAAAAATCTCCTAGTTAGACTAATGTTAACTAGACTCTAGATTACTTTCTATGAATACCCTTTCCTTTAGCTTTATTCCAATTTTATCTTAAATTCCAATTTGTTAATTACTTGCACAATCTGTATTAAATCACTCTTTAAATTTATTTTTCTTTCATTGATTTCTTAAATTTATTTATCCCACCCCCTCATTTAATTTATAAAATTAGTTTTATTTTTTCCTCTCATTAACTTTTATCCTTGTTAATGAGAGATACATAATGCTTAAACCTTTCTTTTAAAACAAATTTTTCAATTCAAAATTTCAACCAAAATTTATCTAACTTTTAAAATACATTAATTAAAATTTTATTTTGAAATTACATAAGGTAACTCCATTATCCAACGTGAAACTTTGAAGATTTTGTCACTTTTTTTGAAAGTTGAATGAAGAAAATTCGATATGCACTAACACTATAACACATTGCTTAAGTCAAATGATATCATTTGAAGACTTGAATATTGATGATACTCACACTTCTTGTTGATAAATAACACATCTAACAAAGGTTTACTATTGTAAAGATGTCATCAATATCTGGATAGTCGATGAATGCTCAACACCTTCCATGTCTTGTGGGAACTTGAAAATGGAATAGAAATAACAATGACAATAATTCTACGGGTATAACCATGAATACCCAAACTCAAAATATTACATATGTGTACAAACTAGTTTAAGTTAACCTAAACATCCATGAGTTAGGTTTTCCAATAATGACCATGAGTTAGGGTTTAAGTGAGAAATAAATTGAAAATATTCAGGGGAAGTGAAATCATCATCTACGCTATTTTCAATTTATGCTACTAAGGATCATTCTTGTGTTTGCGATGGCTCGCTTGGTTATCCACTTTCTTGCGACAAATTTAGCAGTAGCGACACTGCATAGTAGATCCAATGAAAAAAAATTAAGTTATTCATTTCAGTTTGCATAGATCATAGATCAAATATAAAAACGATCTCAAATCGTAGAATGACTTAGAGGCCAGGATTGGAGATCAAGATGCGTGCATACCTAGACTTGCACTTGCAACGCACATTTGGTTAATCCTTTGAACATCATCAGTGCGATGGCACATGGATTAAAGATCGACATATCTAAACTTGTAGGGAAGATTCGATGATTCCTTTGAATGACATCGTGAGGGTAATGGAAACCCCCTCGATTCATGAGGGTGAAAGGATGGCATGCAATGGGAAATCAAATGAGGCTATCGACCTCTATTACAATGCGCTAGGTTAAGTGAGCTATCACCAAGCATCTATTACAAAGGGGAAAATGTCAAATGCTAGGTTAAGTGCGCTATCACCAAGCATCTATCAATTAATCTAGCATGTTAATTGAAATGTTTATTATTAATTGAAATGTCCACCTCTTTCACAAAAATAAAAAACAAAATAAAATGCTTTCCCCAATATGAGAGTTGCATGGCAATGAG
>ML855504.1:28367-47328 GCA_009831015.1 Picea engelmannii | reverse complement strand
GATGAGCATTGCTGGAGAGATAATGGTGTATCTAATATCGAGGGAGGCTGCTATGCAAAATGCATCGACCTCTCAAAAGAAGAGGAGGCCGATATTTGGAACGCCATTAAATTTGGAGCAGTTTTAGAGAACGTAGTATTCGATGAACACACAAGAGAAGTCGATTATTCTGATAAATCTATGACCAAGAACACGAGGGCAACATACCCTATAGAGTTTATACCAAATGCCAGGATTCCTTGTGTTGGACCTCATCCGAAGAACATTGTACTTCTAGCTTTTGATGCATTTGGAGTGCTACCCCCAGTGAGCAGGCTGACTTTAGCCCAAACTATGTATCATTTTATTAGTGGATACACTGCTTTGGTTGCAGGAACAGAGGATGGTATTAAGGAACCCCGAGCTACATTCTTAGCTTGTTTTGGAGTAGCATTCATTATGCTCCACCCAAAAAAGTACGCTTCAATGCTTGCAGAAAAAATGAAGCAGCATGGCACTACTGCCTGGTTAGTTAATACTGGGTGGTCTGCAGGGAGCTATGGGGTTGGTAAAAGAATCAAGTTGGCATATACAAGAAACATCATTGATGCAATTCACAACGGATCTCTGCTTCAGGCTAATTACAGCGAGACCTCCATATTTGGCCTTAATGTTCCAGACAAGGTGGAGGGCGTACCTGCTGAAATCCTTTGTCCCGAGAACATGTGGGCAGACGAAGATGAATATGCGGAGACTCTGCAAAAGCTTGCACGTTTGTTCAAGAATAACTTGGAGAAATTTGCGGACTACAAAATTGGAAATGATTTCACTCTTGCTCGACAAATCCTGGCCGCTGGTCCTCAATAAATGGACTATGGTCTAAATTGAGATTTTTGGATGTCCAGTGATTCGATACCAGCTTATCTATTTCAAACAATTGATGCATTCATATTTTTATTATTTATTAGGTTGGAACTTGGAAGGATTTTTTTTCAATGATACATTTTCTGCACAATTCAACTCGGGATGACACCCAGCGTTAAAAACAGAATCAAACACATGGATAATACTAAGAGAACACTCCACTTGTCAAAGGATTGCTAACGGTTCAACGAAGCATCTGGTAGCCGCAGAGTCTAGAAGACAAACCGTTTTAGATTCTCGGAACATAAGAATTTTATCTTTCTTTTAAAATACTGATGTATAGAACAAAGCGAAGGGGGGCGCTTGAGTGCAGCGCTGGGGGGAAAATCTCTTTCGAAGAGAGGTTCATTGTAATGACTGAGTTATTTTTGTAAACTAGATTGGATTAATAAAGATGATTTTTTTCTTGAGACTGTGAGATTCATCACAGTCGATTTCTTTTAGCATGTTCTTCTCCTTTTCAGATGTGTTAAATTTGTTTGGAATTCATTTGATATGCTCCTTACTCACAGTTGATGTGTTATCATTTTCATAATGTTATTTCTTCCTTATTTCGCCACAACTGCGTTTCATTTCGTTTTCTTCTCACTGTTGTGCTTCGTTATACTTTATTACGACCACTACTATAACGAATGGATTATGGTTTTCTGTATTTGTTTATTGACTTTCCTCTGCACCAACTATCAGCGGGTGTAAGACCAATCTGCATTTTCAGAATTCTGCATATATTCTCTGCTACATCGGCCTTTCCTTTTTCTTTCCGCCACCGCATCATGACAATCAAAGCACTGAAAGATAGACTTAATTTGCCTCACTTTCCGCAAGTTAAATGTTTTCTGCTATTGTCTCCTTTCTTCAGTTTTCATTTGACTCCATTCCCAATCGACCATTTCCCTGGTTTAACCCCCAAACTCTAAAATCCAAGACCATCATTTACCCATAAATCTGCCCACCTTTTTCACGCTTACTCAAATTCCTATTGTGACATTTTTCGAGAGATCCCTCTCAGGTTGGGGGAGGGCAGCCTTCCAATCCAAAGTGGTTCGAGGTTGCCTCGGGATTGATTTGCTGCAACCCATTTCAGTTTCGAGTGTCAACAACCCCTGGAAAATTTGTCGACTTAAGCTACATAGTCAAATTTCATGCCAAACAAGACTCGTTATGGACCAAATATCTCGCAAAGATGACCGATGCGAGGCTAGGGCAAGTGCAACGATTCGTAGAACCTCTGATCAGGGGCTGAACCATGCTACAACAGTTGAAATTCAGTCTCGTAAAGTATTGAGCGCATGCATTAGACATTAGGGGAATATATGCGGTTCTGATGGAACAACACAGGTTTCCATGGGCCCAAACTTGTGAAGAACTGTTTATCCCTTTCCAAGAAATATCTCGGGTTGAATGTTAAAGAAAATTTTATAAGATAACGCCATGTGGTGATTTTTTCTTTGCTTAAACTGCGCTTAGCTGTTAATTTCAGTTAAACTTTATATTATAAATAAATACATTGACCAATTAGTAAAAGGTTGATGGTTGTTGTAAGAACTCTTTCTTTTTGGTTGTTAAGAATTATTTTGAAGCTGCTATGAATGGATGAGTCCTTCTGGACCAAAGAAAAACTATTTTCATCAGATGCATGTGATTGGACTTGGAGAAGAACTACTTCCTATCCTGTTTCATGAGTGATGCAGTAATGAGTAAGAGCAATTAATTATGTTGTCAAGTTATCTAGTGCAATGTTTTGATGTTCTTTGCTTTAATGATCAAGATAAATCATTGTGTTATTATGTGATGAATGGTTATGGTAGATGAATTATTTTGCTTGCCATTATCTTATTACATATGTGATTTCTTTTTGATAATTAGTTTCTCAGACAGTAATTGGATGCTCACATGGTTAATGTATTAGTACTAGGCCTGTGGTATAGAATCATTGTTTGCATGTTTGAGCAGAGGGTTATCCCAAGCTCATCCTCTTCCCCAGTAGTTAAAACTTAATCCCGTGTGTTTTCAAGTTGGTTTATACTGGCTTTCATCTCACATACCATCCCCACCCAAGAGAAGATACAGAAGAAAACAGTCTTAACTGAAGGAAGAACCTTCACAAGAAAACACAAATCTCATCGATAAATTGGCTGGATCACAAGATCTGGAGAATCATTCCATCTTCAAACGCTTCAGAGTCTAATTGGGACTCGATGGCGGGTTTGGTTCCTACAGTTGAGTCAAGGTATTTAAGACCCATCAACACACACTAATCTAGCTTTGTTTTTTATAATTTCTCCATTTTTATTTAGTTTGTTCTTGAATATCCACTTGGTTCCTATCACATTCTTGTCCTTGGGTCTTGGAACACGTTCCCAAGTCCGATTCTTCTCTATTTGGTCGAGTTCTTCATTCATTGATTTTATCCAATATTTAATTTTGATATCTTCTTTAACTGACTTAGGTTCTATTATGGATAACATTGCTTGTTCAGAGTCAAAAGCAAGTTTCCTTCTTGTTTCCACTCCTGCACTTTTATCTCCAATAATCTGGCTTTCAGGATGATTCTTTTGAACTCTTTTTGATGGAGATTTTGGCAAGGGAATTTCTTCATTGTCTTCTTCATCAATATGTGGTTCATTTTCCTGTGTTTCATCATTATCATCTTCTTACTGAGATTCTACATCATCATCTTCCTATTGAGATTTTGCATCATCATCTTCTTGTTGAATTTTTTTATCAATGCCTTAGGATATGCTCTTCTTTAGATCAGCTATATTTACATTGGCACTTTATACTATATTTAGTTGTCTAATATTATAACATCTGTATGCTTTCTTATTAGATGAATATCCTAAGAATATTCCTTCATCAGATCTTGCATCAAACTTTCCTAGGTTATCTTCATCATTATTTGTGTAACATTTACTTCCAAATGTTCTAAAGTGTTTTACAAAAGTTGGTCTTCCAAACCATAGTTCATAAGGGGTTTTGTCATGGTTGGGTCTCAACTGATATCTATTAAGTACGTGGAGTGTTGTGTATATTTCATCTCTCCATAATTTGTCTAGAAGCTTGGCTTCATTTAGCATGGTTCTTGCAGCTTCTTGAAGTGTTCTGTTTTTCCTTACTACCACTCCATTCTGTTGAGGAGTCCTGGGAGTTGAAAACTTTGTTTTGATACCATTATTTTCACAGAATTGAATGAAACCTTTATAGGTGAATTCTCCTCCATTTTCTGATCTCAGACACTTAATTTTGATATCTGTTTCATTTTCTACAAGGGCTTTGTATATTTTAAATTTCTCAATGGCTTTTGATTTTTCTTTTAGAAAGAATATCCAGGTCAATCTTGTATAATCATCAACAATCAACATAAAATAGTGTTCACCATAAGTACTTTTGGTTCTGGTTGGTCCACATAGATCTATATGAATAATCTCCAATGGTTTTGTTGTGGAATGCTCTTTTGTTTTGAACCTAACTCTTGTTTGTTTTCCTATTTGACAATGTTTACAAATAGAATATGAAGGCTTAATCACTTTTGGCAGGTCCCTAACTACCTTTTTCTCGCTGGCTTTGATCAAGTTGTCAAAGCTTAGATGTCCCAAACTTCTGTTCCATATCCAACTTTCATTTACTTGGCTTACACAACATTTTTCTTCTTCATCTATATTAAGGATGCACACATTGCTAGATATTCTTGGTGCAACTGCCACTAGCTTTCCAATGTCCTTTTTTCTGATCTCACATTTATGAGAATCAAAAGTAATTATGTGACCTTGATCACTAGTCTGACTTACACTTAGGAGACTTGGTTTGAGATTTTCTACCAGAAGTGCATCTTATGCTTTTGTTTTATTATTTCCTAAACTAACAGTGCCTTTTCCCAATATCTTGGCTGACATGTTATCTCCAAAAGTTACTTTTGTTTTTCTTTTCTTATTTAACTTGAGAAATTTACTTTGATATACAGTCATGTGTTTGGAACAACCACTATCTATATACCACTTTCATCCTTGATTTTTTTCATATAAGGCTACATTTCACTCTGTTTGCTTTTTCTTCCATACTTTTTTATTATGGGAAATATTTGTCTTTTCATCATATTTTGGCAATCTACACTCACTAGTTTTATGACCATAGTTCTTGCATTTTTGGCATTCACTATTGAAGTATTTCAAAGGAGAAAATGAGTTACAGTTTCTCTTCTCTGTATTGTATTTATTGTTCTTATATCTTTGGACATTTTTACGATTGTATTTTCCATAATGTAATATACCATATATAAAATGTATGCAGAATAGAAATAAAATGCTAGAAATGGCAGAATAACAGTAATATCACCAGCATAATCTCCACAATAACACATAAATGATATAAGAACAACAAAAAAATAACACTTTGATTCAGAAAGCAATGTTCAAGGGCCTCTTCGAGGGGGCAACCTCCAGTCGAGCAACGATCTGTTACAATAATCTCCAAGATAGGGTTTTCATACCCTCGACCCTTATTTATACTAAATATGTCTATCAAGAGAAGCATCTAGAAGAAGATCCTTCTAGAAGTAGAAGCTTCTATTAGGTCTTCTTACATCCACCTTATTCTATTTTATTGAAAGGCCTTATTAATATTGACCTTTATTACATCCGAATATATTGATCTACCTATGTGTGGGTTAGGACCTTAACATGTCCACCCCCTTAAAAACAACCTTGTCCTCAAGGCTTGAGATGTGGAAATTGTTGCAGAATGGTAGCTAGTTCCCAAGTGGCATCTGCTGGAGTTGTATCTTTCCAATGGACTAGCACTTCCTTGATGGTTCTTTGACGCAGGCGACGCTCCCGCTGGTCCAAAACTGCTTCTAGATGTAGCCAAATGGATACTTCTTCAACTAACTCAGGAAGGTTGGTTTGAATTTGGCACCTAGTTCCAATCACCTTATTTAAGCATGAAACATGAAAAACAGGATGTAGCTTCGACTGACTGGGCAAAGCTAACTGATAGGCAACTTGTCCCACACGCTTGAGATTTGTATAGGGACCATAAAATTTGGATGCTAGCTTCTGACAATGCTCAGCCTTGAGGTAAGTTTGTGTGTATGGTTGCAGTCGCAAAAACACCTGATCCCCTTATGCAAATTGACGTTCAGAGTGACCTTGATCTTCTTGTTGCTTCATGCGATTCTGTGCCATGACCAAGTTCTCTTTAAGGGTACGAAGAATATCCTCTCGAACTGTAAGTGTTTGGTCAACCGCCTGGACCTTCAAGGTACCCGGAAAGTATGAGAGAAATGAAGGTGGATTTTTTCCATATACCGCTTCAAAAGGATTCATGCGTGTAGCTGTATGGTAGGAAGTGTTGTACCACCATTCAACTAGGGGTAACCATTGAGCCCACTGATTTTTCTTTTCAGAGGGAAAACACCTTAGATATGTTTCCAAACACTTGTTGACAAATTCCATTTGACCATCGGTCTGGGAATGATAAATTGTGCTGAGATGCAATTGGGTGCCCTGTAGCTTAAACAGTTCTTGCCAAAAATTGCTTGTGAAAGTTGGGTCACGATCAGAAACAATAGAGTGCGGCATGCCATGAAGCTTGAAGACCTGGTCCATGAAAATTTGAGCCGCCGTGGATGCAGTATATGGGTGTTGAAGAGCACAGAAATGAGCATACTTGGAAAGACGATCCACAACCACCATTATGATTGATTTATTTCCCAATTTGGGTAAGCCAGTAATAAAGTCCATAGAGATATCCTTCCAAATAACAAGTGGAATTGGAAGCAACTGTAGTGTGCCCGAAGATTTGACTGTCTTTCCCTTGTTGCATTGACAGACCTCACATTCATCGACAAAATTACGGATGTCCTGTTTCATACCATCCTAGAAAAAAGAACGTTTGACCTTGTCATAGGTTTTGGTGAACCCAGAGTGCCCGGTTGTGGGTGTAGCATGAAGCTTAGAAAGTACTGTGGATTTAAGCTTTGATTGTTTACTTAAATACAAACGACCTTTGTATCGAAGCTCATCCTGGAGCCAAGAGTACCCTGGGGGAGCTGGAGCATTGGTCTGCAATTGCTGGATCAGATGCAAACTTTTGGGATCTTGTAGCCATTCCTGGCGAACAACTTGGAGCCAATCTGGTACAATGAAGGAAAGAGAAAAAAGGGATTCTTCTTCTTCATATTTTCAGGATAGTGCATCCTGTTAATATTATGGTAGCTGCGGGTGGTATTTACCCCCATGTGTGAACCTGACGAGAATAGAAGACTCCGAGAAGCAAGAGAAACCCTAATGAATTGGCTAATAACCCTAGAAGCCTTGTCGGCTCAAGAAGATAATTTATATTAGGCTATTAGCCTCCAAGAGAAGAAGTCAGCCATAATTAATAATAATATATTGAACAGACACATACCCAAAAGGAGAAGTCGACCCCAACAAACTGGTAGGATTACTATAAATACAAGGCGCCAGTTCTCATTTGATAGCATCTCAGAATTGCAGTTCTACAGTTTGGTGCGCAGGTGTAGAGGAGTGTTGCAGCTGCAGCTGCAGCAACAACGAGTTATTAGTATTGGCTTGGATATCTCTTGGCTAGGGTTTGGGACTATCTGATCAAGTTTTGTGTTGTGCTATCCTTGGGGAGAGATGAACTGCTCTTTGTTTGGCTATCTAGCCTAGGGTTTGTTTCCAGAGGAATTCTCAGGTCAAGGTTAAGGTGCTCGGAGGGAGGCTTCGACCTGTGGTTGGGTGACGAGGGTATCATCAATGGTAAAACAAGCACACCATCTTCTATATTCTAACAGGTTATGGGCCCACACCCCTTCAGTTAGCCTAAAACGCTAGAAGGAAACATAGCCGCTAGATATTGAGCTCGTTGAGGAACTGCCACTAGGGTTACTAGCAGGAGCAGCTTCCAAAAGCACTGTAGCTAGGGTTACCAGCAGAAGCAGTTGCAAAAACCCTAAACCTCTTGTTGAGGCACCTTAAGTGACGAGATTGACCTAATCTCTGGATAGATCAGTGCACCCTAGCCCAACGCATCTCCTGGTACTCTCAGAAGGCCAAGACGTGAAGTTTGGATTTCTAGTCAAATCTAGGGTTTGACCAAGTCAAGCAAGCCATGACGAATTCTATGAAGTTTGAGAACAAGCTAGATGGAGCCTCTAACTTCAGAGCATGGAAGACAAGGATTGACCTCATCCTTGCTAAGAATTAAGTGTTGGATATTGTGAAAGGAAAGATCATGAATCTAGAGTTTAAAGAAGGAGAAGAGAAGGAACCGCAGAACGTTGCAGCTATGGAGGAGTTCAAAGACGTTGACATCAATTCCATGAGTATCATAGTGGATTCCATAAAAGACCACTTGATACCCTACATCTCCCATCTTGACTCATCAAAGAAGATGTATGATCCCCTAACGAATCTCTTCTCAGTTAGAAACATTGGACAAGTTATGAGTCTAAAGAATGAGCTTCGTGACATGAAGATGAATGACAACATCATAACATCATACTTTGTAAGGATCTCCCATTTAAGTGATCAACTACAAGCTATTGAAGAGATCACTTCAGAAAAGGAATTGGTGAACATAATACTCAGTGGTCTTCCCAAGACATGGGATGCATTTTCCACAAGCATGAACACAAGGAAGGAGAAACACGAAGCATCGATTGCTGAAGAAAAGGAACCTGCAAAGAAGACTAAGCAGTATGGAAGAGACTTCTTCTACTAAAAGGTAACAACACTCTTCTTAATTTCTTGTGCATATCTTGTTTGCATCGTCTCTGTACATATCCTGTATATCTATCTCTTGGAAGATAATGTGTTCCAAGAAGAACTATACCTATGAAAGAACAACAAGACAAGGATGACTATCATTAGATAATACATATGAAAGGATAAAATACAAATCATGTGGAAAACATTAGAAGATAAGACCGAAATCAGAAATCAATCTTGAAGAGACTTGGAAAAAGTAAAGACAGAAAGAAGTCAACAATCGAAAGGAAAATGAAGAAAAACTTATGATGACAACTAAGACGGAAGCATGGACTCTATTAGACAAGAGAACCAATTATATATAATGCAGAAGACAATAAGGATGCAGATGGAAGCATGGACTCTATTATATATTGTAGAAGACAATAAGGATGGAGACGGAAACATGGACTTAGTCAGACGAAGGGAGCAGATTATATGCACTCTTACATGAAGTATAGATTAGGAGGGAGCTAATCATATGATCCATTGAAGATGATGAAATGTATATATCCATGGTAGCAGTCATGAAAGACAGTACGTGTTCAGCTCAATCGCAGAAGGAGACCTCTTCAAAGAGAAGCCTTAAAGCATTCCTGGTTGTCCATCCAGATCCGTGATCCTATGATGAAAGGTAGAAGTGGAATCTCTAGGGCATGGAATCTATAAGAAACTCCATGGACCCAAAAGTAAAAGAAAAACATGAAGAGAAACATAAGGATTCCAAGAAAGAAAGAAGAACTAGAACAACCAGTCATTCTATCACGAGATTACTAGCCTGATATGAACTCACTAAAATAAATCAAGAAGGAGAATTGAAATTCGTGATGAAGAACAGTGTACGGAAGACCTATGAATGAAAGCATTGCGAGATCCAGAACCAGAGGTTCTCTCAGATGGAGGGAGAAGACTATGATGATTGATTGTTCCAGTACACTAGACTTATCTCTATATAATTCATTATATTATCCGCAATATCCATGAGTCATAATTCTACATTAGATGAATGCAAAGAATGTTCTCCAAAAGAAATTGAGTAAAGAGCGCATGCAGAGCAATCTCAAGACTTTGAAGCATACCAGAAAGATACTCCTATATGCAGATAAGAAGAAGACAACTTGGTGGAGAACCTCCAGTGCACAACAGAAGCGTGGTGAAAATTTCCTATAACATCAAGATGACTACTCAGAAGATAAGATCTCATGATGACAGAAGAAGTACCACATGAATATGTTCCAGTTCTCCAACTATGATATACTCTATTGTTCAGATCTACATGAAGCCTTCACAATATTCCAGACTAAATTACAAGCATTACATTATCCATGATGAAGTCCAGAAAGGAGAAAGTGATTCTCCAATACATATCTCCGTAGATGAGCAAATAAGAATACATTTTGGTAAAGCCTCTATTCAAGATGAAAGGACTTTCATACTCAAGCTAGAGCTTGTGGAAATAACTCTATTAATCGGAAAGGAAGACTCTCCAAACTAGAAGAAGGTACGCAAACATTTATTTTTGTGATTGAAATAACTCTCCAGTTAGGAGGGAGCATTGAAAATATTATTTTTGTAATAGTCCATATTGGACAGATGCTTTCCTGTTCGGAAAGTGGATTGAGATTTCTGATGGACAGTGGCTTCCCATTGTAGTTAACATAGGAGGCAGATTGATCGCTGATGTGTCATAGACAATGACTTCCCATTATGGGGAGTGGTCTAGGACAGTCATTCTTCTTGGCAGTCACTCTATGTAGTGGTCAAGTAGAATGGTTTGCCTCACCAGGCAGTCATTCTTTCGAAGTTCACAGTTGTGAGCAGTTTCGAAGAATCGTCCATTTTGGAGGTTGATGTAGGAAAGACATTCCTCGAGGGCAGACTCATTCTCTCCAGGTTACACTTTGTTTAGTGTCGGAGGAATGGCCCAGGGTGGGGAATGGTCCGGACAGTTACTCCTCGAGGGAAGACTCATTCTTTCGAGGCTACACCTTGTTTGGTGTCAGAGGAAAGGCCCAGGGTGGGGAGTAGTCCAGGCTCAACAATCATGGACAGTTATTCCTCGAGGGCAGACTCATTCTTTCCAGGCTACACCTTGTTTGGTGTCAGAGGAATGGCCCAGGGTGGGGAATAGTCCATGACAGTCATTCCTTAGGGCAGACTCATTCTCTCCAGGTTACACTTTGTTTAGTGTCGGAGGAATGGACCAGGGTAAGGAACAGTCCAAGCATTTCTCGAGGGCAGACTCATTCTCTCCAGGTTACACTTTGTTTAGTGTCGGAAGAATGGCCCAGGGTGGGAAATGGTCCAGGTTCAAAAATCAGAAACAATCCTTCTTCCTTGGTTGAGAAGAATGGGGTAGATAGCCCATTATTGATATTCTATGTAGAGGGCAGACATTCTTTCATACCTCACAGATGTGAGTGAAAGATTGGCCCAGATGATACAGTTTTTATCATAACATTGTTTCTATGTAGGATGCTCTCAGATGTTTGTTATGAAAACTATATGATAGTAGATGAGGACTACTGTGGTGAATGTGTCTCACTGCTCGCAACTATACGTTGTTGATCAAGTACTTGTGTGTTACTTGATGTGGTAGTTAACCACTGGATTATAGTTATGTACTACTATGAATAGAGACAGGTGTGTTCTATCCTTGTTATAATTTCCTTGAAGACTATCAGCAGATTATTGGAGATGATCATTCAGATGAATGATGAACAGAGATTTTCCAGACGGAAAATAGTTCAGAGCTTTTACTCTTGTATCACTCCATGGTGAGAGTGACTTATCCAGTGTCATATCTAACTACTCAGATGAAGTATGGTTTCGAGAGATTATGCAGCTAATGGTGATGGTGATGCTCATGATCTAGTCATGAAATAGTCTAGATGACTATATTGATGCTACCGGGTAAATGGTATGTTTTGTGCTCAAGTCCATTACCCATAAATACCTCTCTAGCTAGGAGGGAGTGTTAATATTATGGTAGCTGCGGGAGGTATTTACCCCCACGTGTGAACCTGGCGAGAATAGAAGACTCCGGGAAGCAAGAGAAACCCTAATGAATTGGATAATAACCCTAGAAGCCTTATCGGCTCAAGAAGATAATTTATATTAGGCTATTAGCCTCCAAGAGAAGAAGTCGGCCATAATTAATAATAATATACTGAACAGACACATACCTAGAAGGAGAAGTCAGCCCCAACAAACTGGTAGGATTACTATAAATACAGGGCGCCAGTTCTCATTTGACAGCATCTCAGAATTGCAGTTCTACAGTTTGGTGCACACTGCAGTTGCAATTTGGTGCACAGGTCTGGAGAAGGGTTGTAGCTGCAGCTGCACCAACAGCTAGTTATCAGTATTGTCTTGGATATCTCTTGGCTAGGGTTTGGGACTATCTGATCAGCTTTTGTGTTGCACTATCCTTGGGGAGAGTGGAATTCTCTTTGTTTGGCTATCTAGCCTAGGGTTTGCTTCTGGAGGAATTCTCAGGTCAAGGTTAAGGTGTTTGGAGGGAGGCTTCGGCCTGTGGTTGGGTGACGAGGATATCGTCAATGGTAAAATGAGCACACCATCTTCTATATTCTAACACATCCACCACCACATTGTCTTTTCCCTTCTTGTAAATGATCTCATAATCATATCCAAAGAACTTAGTCACCCATTTTTGTTGCTCCGCGGAGGAAATGTGTTGTTCCAGAAAGTACTTGAGGCTTTGATGGTCTGTCTTAATTTGGAAATGTTTCCCCAAGAGATAAGGACACCACAGATCAACGACATGGAGAATAACCAACATTTCCTTTTCATAGATGGGTTTGCCCAGATTCCTTTCAGATAGTTGCTTGCTGGTGAAGGCCAAAGGTTGACCCTCTTGCATAAGGACAACACCGATTCCTTTCCCTGAGGTATCACATTCCAACACAAAGGTCTTTGTGAAATCAGAAAGGGCCATAACCAGAGTGGTGCACATGGCCGTCTTCAAGGTTTGAAAAGCTTGAGCAGCGGCTGGAGTCCAAGTGAAAGAGTTCTTTTTTAGGAGAGGAGCGAGAGGTGCTGCAATCTTTCCATAATTCTTAACAAATTTGCGATAATACCCTATTAAGCCCAGAAATCCACACAATCTTTTGAGAGTCTTTGGGTGCGTCCAGTCTTGCATAGCTTCAATCTTTTTCGGATCCACCCTGACGCCGTCCTTTCCAACCAAATGACCTAAGTATTCTACTTCTGAGGCACCAAAATCACATTTAGACTGTTTCAGGAAAAGTTGGTGCTGAGAGAGTAGATGGAGAACTCGATCCACATGAGTAAGATGGTCTGTCCAGGTTTTTCTATAGATGAGGATATCATCAAAGAAAACTAAGACAAAATGACGGAGAAAGGGATGAAAGACATGATTCATGAGGCTTTGGAAGGTGGAGGGGGCATTACACAAGCCAAAGGGCATGAACAAAAACTCATAGTGGCCCTCATGAGTTTGAAAGGCCGTCTTGGGAATGTTTTCCTCTTTCATACGTATCTGATGATAGCCCGAGTGAAGATCAAGTTTAGTAAAAAATTGGGCACCACTCAATTCATCCAGGAGGTCATCAATGATAGGAATGGGAAATTTGTCTTTAATGGTCAGTTTGTTGAGGGCACGAAAGTCAGGACACATTCTCCAAGAACCTTCTTTATTCATGACCATGACTACAGGAGAAGAGTAAGGGCTCGTACTAGGGTGGATAACGCTTACGTTAAGGAGTTCCTGTAACATTTTCTCAATTTCATTTTTTCGTGAAAAGGGGTGGCGATATAGACGGATATTGGGAGGAAGGCTTCCGGGTACAAGGGGAATGGAATGATCATGAACACCACAGAAAGGAGGGAGTCTTTGGGGAGTGGAAAATACCATTTGATGTTTAGAAAGGAGGGCTTGGAGGTCTTGTGGCACCATGGGTGTCTCTGTTGCTTGTATGGGATGGAGTTGGGCAATGACACTAGAATGAAATTTTTTGAGAAGCTTTTCCATGTGATGGGAACTAATGACCTCAGGTGAACCAATAGTGATGCCTTGGAATTTATATTGGTGGCCTTCCTGGTCGAATTGTATGGTTAATGCCTTAAAATCCATGAGAATGGGACCCAAAGTCCTTAGCCAGTCTGCACCCAACACAATGTCACAACCACCCATGTCGATAGCAAAAATATGGGATTTTAGGTGGTAGTCACTGGTTTGGAGATGCACATTTTCACAGTGCCCTCCAATGGAACCATCATTAACAATCATGATTTGGAAATTGTTGACGGCATGGATGTAGCAATGAGTTTCTTGGGCAATGCGACGATGGATAAAATTATGGGTGCATCCATATGCTTGATGCAATCGATTAACTTGAGGGTTTGGGGAGTGGAGAAGTCAGTGAGAGCATTGAGGGAAATGACCGGTTCCACTTTGGGAGGGTTTGAGGGAGGGGTTATGTCAGTGATTTCAGGTGACTCAGACACAAGGGGAGTTTCAACATCCTCTTCCGAAATATCCTCAGAGATGGCCATAAAAATCTTTTGTTCCTTACTCTTGTGGCCCGAGAAATATTTGTCATCACAATTATAACAAAGGCCTTTGAGTTGGCGTTCAACCATTTCAGCCACGGTCAATTTTTGGATCTTTAATGGGGCAGAGGGAGTAGTGGGATTTATGGGTTTAGGGTGAGGGATAAAGGAGGGTTTTTGGTTTTGAGAGGATACAACCTGTTGTTCTTCTTTAGCTCTTTTAGTAGCCTCCACCCAACTCTAGGGTCGAGCCATGAGGACATGGGCCTGAATCTCATCCTTGAGGCCACTGATAAAACACTCTCGAAAGAAAGCATCAGTCATGCCCTCTGTTCGAAAAGCTAGGTGCTCAAAGGCAACTATGAAGTCTTCTACTGTTCCTAATTGTTTCAACTTTTTCAAATGGCCCAAATGGTTGGTGTCAGTGTCAAAGAATAAATAAAGCTCAGTCACAAATTGGGTCCAAGAAATATAACCTTAACGGGAAGTTTTTCTCCATTGCCACCATTGCCAACGTTCTTGATCTAGATGGAGAACACCATACCGGAATTTGGCCAAGTCATCTTTAATGTCGTATAAAGATAAATAATGTTCCATTTGGGTTACCCAACCAGTGGGGTCTGAGCCATGAAATTTGGTCACATCCAACTGCGGAAGGCATAGGTCACGTTGAAAGTGATGGGGCTGAAAGGTATGGGAATGGGAAGAATGTTCATCTTCAGTCTTTGGAGGTGCATCAGAGAAAGGGTCATCTGTAGGAATCTTCAGTTTTGTGTAGAGTGAGGCAAAGACAGATTCAAGCTGGGTGGTCAGTTCTTGTTTGACTTCCTCCATTGAGGAATGCATGGATGTATTTATCGTTGTATCAATGGAGGCAACATTGGCACTGAGTTGTTTCACTTCTTTTTGGGTTTCGAGGAGACCAGATTGCAAGGTGTTGAAGCGAGCTTCTAGGTCTTGGCTACGGGTATGGGCCATGAGGATGGGTGAACTGAAAAGGGTTGGGCGGGGTAAATTTTTTTCCGAAAAATGATATGGATGAATGTGATAAGGGCAAAGAGATGAACCCAATGGAACAGGTCTCAAAAAATGGTGAAAAAATTTCCAGACATTTTTTTTTTTTTACACCTGTGGAGTTTTACTCTGGTCTAAAGAATACTGCAGCGATGAAATCCCCAAATTCTTAACCAGTAAGAAAAGTGTAGTGATTTTGCAACCCGAACACATTTGCGTGACAATAGATCTTGTCTATTTTAATTTGTTTATGTTTCTGTCCCCCAAAGGTTAGGTATTCAAGGGTTCTACAGACAAGGGTTTGCCCTGTGCTATAGCTCTCTGATATACGTGCAGGGTCCAACAATAGTTCTCGGCCCAATATCTCAGGGTACTAACTAAGGAGGATAGACCATACCGTTAGCCGTATTATCCGACTACCCATGTACTAGAGAGTATCTTCCCGAGTGTTGTTCTCGGTGGCACTATAACAGTCAGGTGGTCGATCGGTTTATCTAAAGAGGGCTTCAGGAAATCTAGATTGATCTATACATAGGTGTTGTCTGATGCGCTACCACTCGAGGGGTACCAACAGGGGTTACAAGGGTGGCCAACATATGTGCGCTTAAGAACCACTTGTATTTTCTGCGTGTATGAATCCCTCAACCGCAGGTTTATGTGCGTAATGACAAATCTCTGTGGCTTAAAGACATCAGAATACGTCTCTACCCTGAAAAAAATTTCCCACAATTTCTGCCAAGGAAAGTGCTCTGATACCACTTGTAATATACCAGATGTAAAAAGTATGCAGAACAAAAATAAAATGCTAGAAATGGTAGAATAACAGTAATATAACCAGCATAATCTCCACAATAACACATAAATGTTATAAGAACAACAACATAAATAACACTTTGATTCAGAAAGCAATGTTCATGAGCCTCTTTGAGGGGGAAACCTCCAGTCGAGTAGCGCTCTGTTACAATACTCTCCAAGCTAGGGTTTTCATACCCTCAACCCTTATTTATACTAAATATGTCTATCAAGAGAAGCATCTAGAGGAAGATCCTTCTAGAAGCGAAAGCTTCTATTAGGTCTTCTTACATTTGCCTTATTCTATTTTATTGAAAGGCCTTATTAATATTGAACTTTATTACATCTGAATATATTGATCTACCTATGTGCGGGTTAGGACCCTAACACATATGCTTTGTAATGTACTGCCTTATGTCCAAAATTATTGCAAGAGTAACAATATCCAATAAATAGATATTTTGGGGGATTCCTTCTGATGATTGTATTTTTCTTGTCACATTTTACTCTAGTAGGGAGTATTGATTTATGTTTATGTGTAACAATTTTCAATGGTATCATCCTTTCCTTATTATCTTAACACATTTTTTAGAGCGTTTGCGTAACTGATTGGTTTCTTGACATATCATTGTGATGTAGAATTTGAGTCTTGGGTGTATCCCAAACCAATATTGTTGTTTGGTGACCTTTGACTACTGAGAATTTCATCCAAGATTTTTGAACTATTTCCAAATTTCGATCCGTTCTTTTCTTTCTAGATTTCACTTTTTAGCAGCTTAATCTCAGCTTCAAGTTTCTCAGATACTTGTTTTTTATCATTGATTTGTTGTAAAATGACTTCTTCAATTTTATTAGCTTCCGAGAGCTGGGACTTCAAATCATTGATGGTATGTTTTGACTCTTTGATGGTTTTGGAAACTTCTCTCTCTCTTGATTTAGTAGCTTCTGTAATCTCTAGAAGCTCTTCCCTTAGTACCCTGTTTTGTTTTTTAGTTTTTCTTAGTTCTTCAATTATACTAAGGATTTATTCTTCGAAGTCCACTTCTTCTTCATCTTCTGAATGTTTATCATCTTGTGTTTTTATTCCCATAAATAGTATCTCTAGTTTGTCTTCTTCATTTTCTTCTGATGAACTATTGTCTTCTTGGGTAAAGGACGTTTTATTTTTCTTGTAGAACTTATTTTTATTATTAGTGTTGATTTTCTTCTTATTTTTGAAGGTTCTTTCATCATCACTTTCTTCCTGCTTAGGATAGGGACATTTACTGGCAAAGTGTCCAATTTTTCCATAGTTGAAACATATAAGAGGAATATTTCCTTTGTATTTCCCTGTCTCTTTCTTGAGTTTCTTTATGAAGTTGGCAATTTCCTCATCAGATATATCTGATAAATCATCATTGGTATTTTCTCCTGCCTCATGTTTGTTTTAGATGCTTTAAAGGTTGTTTCTCTTTTTGATGATTTATCGTTCCCTGTTCTCATTTCATATGCTGTAAAAATTCTATGAAGTTGATCAACTGTGAGTGTATCAAGATCATGCCTATATTCAATTGTAGAAATCTTGGAATCATATCTCATAGGTAATGACCTTAGTATATTTTGTACAATGGGTTTATCTATAAGTTCTTCTCCTGCTGCTCTGATTGAATTAACCACTTCATCTACCCTATGAAGTTATTCAACAATGTTCTCTTCTTCTTTCATTTTCAGATTTTCAAACTGAGTTTTATAGGTCTGTAGTTTGGATTCTCTGAATTTGTTATCTACTTCATATACCACCTCCAACTTGTCCCAGATTTATTTGGATGAATTACAATACATAACCTTCACACATATAGAATTTTTCAACCCTCCAAGAATTGCATTAACTGCTCTTGAGTTTTCATTGCAGATTTTCTTTCCTGCAACATCTTTGGGTGGAGTAGTTGGTGCAATGTAACCATATAAAATAGATTGCCAGATATCAAAACCAAGAGCGAACAATACTTTTTTCATTCTTATTTTCCATATAGCATGACCACCTCCATCGAATAATGGTGCTTTGTTGTTAGACATTCCCTCTTGTTGATCCATCTTCAGGATCTACCTTCTAGTTGTTTAGACTATGATGAAGGCACCTTCTCTAATACTAATTGTTGGAATATTGAGAGGGGGGGGTGAATTAGTATTACCCATTTTCAACAATTATCAACTACTTTTATATTTTGTTAATTACCACAATAGATCAACAATGGACTTGTTTGTAAAATCAATTATATAGATATAATTAATAGGAATTACAAGGATTTATGAAGAATAGTTAAGGACACCAATCCTTTTTAGAGCACCAACTCTAGGAGACACAAATCCGCTTCTTCAGGGCACCAACCCTAGGAAGCACCAACTCCCTTATTTAGGGCTCCAACTCTAGGAAGCACCAACTCCCTTGTCTTCATGGCACCAACCCAGGAAGTACCAACTTCCTTAAATTACACTTACTTAGTAATGGATATGAATCCTTTTGTTATCCTCCCTTCCACCATCACTTCATTAGAATCATCAGTTCTCCTTCTTGGAATCTGCTTCTGTTTTGATCTTCTAATCTGGACTTCAGACACGACTTCTTCTCACCATTCTTTCTCATTTATATAATCTTCTAACTAGTGTGAGTGTTAGAAAAACAGGACCGCGGAGCAATAAAATAAAACAAATGCAGAAACAAAACACAAAAGACACACAATACACGAGAGACACAAATTTACGTGGTTCACCCAATGTGGGCTACGTCCACCAGAGAAATTGCCAGGTCCTTCCTTTATTATTATCCAGCAAATGAAGGGATAGAACCTACAACAAAACCCACTGTAACTTCCTCTTCTTTCTCTCATAGTCTCCTCTCTCAGAATACAATATTCACCATCATCCATAGCCGCAATACATTTCCCTCATAAAAGAGGGTTGCCTTCTAGGGAAAAAAACCCTAACAT
>ML855504.1:0-28267 GCA_009831015.1 Picea engelmannii | reverse complement strand
GAAAGTGAGTTGAGCCTAGAGATACCTTTCTGTTCTTTCTCAATGGTACCATCCACTACACACTAAATAGCTTGATTATATCATATCTTTAGATAGGCCACATCCGCTTAAGTACCCCTTACATCGAGAAAATCACTAAGTAAAATAACAAAAAGTCATCCTCTAACATAAATACCATCCCAATTAAAAATAAAAATAAAGACAAAGTTGTTTTCAGAGTTGTCTCCCCATCTTCTTGCATAAAGAAATATTATACTAAAATCTTAAAATATGGAGGGCCAGTCTCTGAGGGTGTAAGAGGCTAACCCGCTGGGATACTGAACAGGTCTGCTGGCAGCGGGTACTGGCATGTGGAATGACTAGGTAAACTCGCCGGAGTACTGAACAAACTTGCTGGCAGCGGGGCATTCTACCTAGTGAGGATGGTAATCTAACAAAAAATAAATAATAAATTTAAACTTTTCCTGATGTACAAAATTACTTGCAGACAAACCTGACATGAATTATGTGTGGTTAAACTAAGGTTAATGAACTCCATAAACTTTCCATTGGGAAATAACTCTAAGACTATCTTGAAACTCTCTTGCCTACCTCNTATATATATATATATATATATATATATATATATATGATCTCTTATCCTATAGGTGGGGCCATCTTCTAACCATATCGTCACACCAATCTGTGAAATTTATCTTTACACTTGAAATACTATAAATCTTCGGCTATTGAGGGAACTGATTAGTTTCCTATACTTGTGATTGTGAGGTGTCACAATAATTAGGTGTGGGGGAGGGGTTCATGAGTTGACAAATGATCATTGCCTGGAGAAATAAATCTTTGCAAGAATTTTTGTATTATTTCCATGAAACAAGTTATTACATTAATAGTCATTTTATTTTTTTGAAGTGCTAAACTTTTGTGTGCTATAAATTACTGAACATATACTTAACATACCGCTCTTATCGTCTTGTCTTTCATTACGAGTTGTACATTGTAGGATTGACAATACATGTTTTATGCTTCCTATAACCTGTACATTATAGGATTGACAATACATGTTTTATGCTTGCTATAACCTGTTCATTGTAGGTTTGAAATTATATGTCAGATGCAAGAGGATTGAGTGAGCATGATGGAAAAATCAACAACAAGGGAGCATTCTGCCTCTGCTCATTAACCACTGTGATTGTCAAAAACATTTCAAATTTGCAGGCTATCCATCACAATAGGTGAAAATGTATTTAATATAGAGGTGTCGTATGAAGTGTTGTATGAGGTGCCATATGAAATGTCGTATGAGGTGTCGAACGAAGTGCCATATGAATTACACACCAGTAACTGCCCTAATATCCAGGTAACCAGAAATCAATGACATTCAATTGAATTGGTTTTAGGTAATTGATTGAAGATTCTTTAATATGTTCATGATCAATTGTCCAAGTCAAAAGACTTGGACATTGATCTAACTGTGCATCATTACATTTTCCCCCCAAAACGAGCCTTCAAATTCAAAATTGTCCACACATGGCAGTTCGTACGCACATGTGTGCAACCAACTCCACCATAGGTGCATTCAAATTCGGGTTGGGTAACCTTTATCTCAATTCGACCTTGCCATTTCCTTTGCCCTGCGTTAAGAAATCGTGCCCAACCTCTGCCATTCTTCCCCTGTTTGAATTACGCTCGATCTGTGCCCAATTTGTGCCATCTCTTGGCCCGATCACACCCTTGCCTGGTGAATTTCGCCTCTGCCACAATTCCCAAGAGGTATGAACCCTCTTCCTATGCAGATATTTTTTTCCATTCCCGAATTTGCACAATGCAGAGAGGTGTTTTTGCGCGCAGGCTGGGGCTCATTTTTTTCTAACTTGCAGGGCCATGATGACGGGCTCTCCATGCAATTTGCCCTTGGTTTCAATGGGAATACACCACATGTAGGGTCTCTTTCATATTCTTAGAAGATTACATTGCTACAACTATGAAGCTTCCAAGAATGGGAGATAGATGGTTCAAAAACTACCAGCTGCCGCACTCAAGTTATAACAGGGTTTTTAAGCCCAAATTACATAACATTTCAGGAGCAAAAGGATATTCTAGGGAATGGATAAAGGAGGAATTTATCAATCCTATCATAATCATCATGAGGTTGATTACATGTGAAGGTAGATCTAGCTCGTTTCCAGTTTAACAAACCTTCAAATTTCCCCTTCTATTTTCTAAAAAGCTTGGAGAATATGTCCTCTCAAGTGAGGAAGAACGTAACTAACCCCCACAACATCCTCTTTCACCATGGCTTGATCAAAATCCTTGTTCTAGCTGAATTAGAGAAACAGGGGAAAACTTGGGATGCATTTATCTATCAATTTGCAAACCCTCGCTTAAAAATTAAGACCGACAAAAAGCCACTTAGCCTAAGAACTATCTCTCCATCCAAGTCCCGCTCTCCAAGAACTCCAAACCCCCTTGCACAAACCATCTCTTTGCTGAAACAATACAAAAATCTTGTTGATATCCCTACTTCATCATCTGGTAAAAAGACCAAGGGTAAAGATCAAAATAAGCCTATTGCTAACCCCCCGATGCCTTCAATCTCTCTTGATCACACACCTAAAAAGCTCCAAGAAGTGATTCAACAATAATTTCCCATCGTTCCCACAAATAGGAGGGGATCCAATCGATTTGGTAAAGGACCCTTTCGAAAGAGTACCCAGAGCACAAGAACAAAACCTTATGAAAAACCCCTGCTTGCTTCGGATCCTATCCAAGTGTCCTCCGATCTTGAGAGCCCTCACAAGAGACTTAGGGAAGTTTCTGTGGATGGATTAGAGCCACTAATAAAGACAAAATTAGAACCTACCTCTCCTTATCAATCCCCTATTACTCCTACTTCACCCATGCCTACACTAGATCCTAAGAATGATAGATTGTCCACATATCTCAAAGGATCTAAGCCTTCCTCCGAGATCATTGATTCTACCCCAGCCATTGAGAAGCTACAAAAAGAGAATTCTCAGCTCCTCCAATAGTTGGAAGAAAGGAAGACAATAGACACACACCTTCATCATGATAATGCAGTCCTGCAAGCAAAGGTAAACTCCCTTCAATGGTTGGTTGATGAGATGACCAAATCCAACCGTAGCCTCAGAGCACAGCTGAAGCAACACAAGAGACATAAGGCAAAGTCTTCACAGCAAGAAGGAGAAGCTTCTAAAGTTGATCCTCCTCAGCAAGCTTAGTCACGAGGAGTAATTTCTTTTTGTTTGCAGTGGGACCTCCAAAATCGTAAGTGTGGGGGTAATGTTGGGCCCGAGATATGATTAGTTTTATGACAATAATTAGATACTTTTGCCGAATGTACATATGTGTTTTTCATGTTTTGGAGAATCTTTTTGAAGAATTTTGTGCCAAAACATTATGATCCACACCAGGTATGTATAATTCGTGTTTTATATTGATCTTGAGTATAATTCATTACATTTTTATGTTTCCAACGATCCAATTCACGCTTTTTGGTGTTACAGGGAAAAATCACATCACGTTTCTACTTACGACACTCCATCCAGTACTCAATCCGGTACCCGATCTGACACTTCGTCCAACACCTCGTCCTGCACAAAAATGGTGGGAGATTTGGCGATTATGGTATTGGTGGCCAGTGGTGGGCAAATCAGGAACATGGGTTTTGCTCGTGCTTTCCCACTCCATCTGTTGAACTCTTGACAACTTGGTTTGGGTTGTTGAGTTGGACGATTATTAGCTCTCTCCATTTCGGCAGTTAGGGCACCATTAATGTAATTTGTTGTTTTTAGAAGTAGTTCGACCCTCCAGTGGTCGACCACTTGGTCTGTAAAGATTATAAATACCATTGTGGTGGTCATAAAGAAGTTAAGCAGTAGAAGAAGTAGAGGATTAGAGACGAATACGATTTTCCTCTGTTTTTGCTATTTTCAATTGCCAGAATGATATGAAACTGCGTTTTTGAGTTTTAATGGTGAAATCGATTTGTTGAGTTCATGGTGTGCCTTTGAGAAGTGACCACGACTTGCTGGGGGGGCCACCAACAATCTGGTAACTGTTCTATAAGTTTATTTATTCATTTCATAGCTTAGATGTCTCTTTTTTATTTCCTGTACATGAATTGTTCTTTTATTTCTTTGTTATCTAATTTGTTGTTGTAGCTTAACTGTTTAGTTCTTTTTCAGGTTAGTATGAAGGCTTGTGTCAATATGCATTGATTTCGTAGTTCGGAACGAGTTTGCAAACTCATACACTAACCCCGCGTGTAATTAAATGTTAGATTGTATCTTATTTATGCTTTTAAAATCAAATTTAAAATAGAAGTTAAAACTGAGTAGAATAGAGTTTTATTTCATGCTTTCTTTAAACAAGGCTTCGGTGGATGGATAGGGTTAGTTTCAATTTTTATTTGTAGATTGCCTACTTAATTGTCATTTAGATTTAACTAACTAGTTGTTAATTAGTTTATTCATTAGTTTACTTGCCATATACTAGAACCATGTTTTAATTTCTGTTTTTAAGCATTTTCCTTTTTGCACTTTGAATTGTTAAGATAGATATAACATAGTTTGACTTTATGCAGTTTCTTTCCTAGAATTATATTGCAATTCCAATTCTTAGTTAATGATTGAATTTACTTATGAATTTTTCTTATATAGCATAGAGTACAATTATAACCTCATTTTATTGTTGATGGTTAATACATGAGTAATAATCACATGAATATGTAGGGTAATTGACGTTGTTTCCGTGATGGCTAAATTCTCACTGGATTGTTCAATTCACACTTTCCACTTTGCTATTGAAATCAGTATTGAGCTTATACCGCTTGAATTATCTTTTGTTGTCAAGTGCCATCGAGATATTATAAGACACCGGAGACATTCACACAACCACGAACACTATATTTGAGTTTTCATAGGTTAAAAGATAGTTTCTTGCTTTCATAGATCAGAAGATAGTTTTATTGTTGTTGTAGGATAGATAGTCTTTTGCTTTGGTAGATTAAAGAGCAGTTTGCTTATCATAGATTAAAGGTTAGTTGTTAGTTCTTCTTTCTTTCAATTAAATAGATTTCCTTTTATGAATTAGAAATAGTTGTATTAAGAATAGAGTTCACTTGTCTCTCAGTTAGTTGATTATTGAGTAGTCTTACTTAGTTTAATTGTTGTAGAAGTTATCCTAGGTTAGTTAGTTGTTTACTTGCTTTAATAGGTTAAATTGCTTACTTGTCTATTCTTTCTTTGATAGTATAGTTGTTTGTTTATTTACTTGCTTTCATAGGGTAGTTGTTCATTGAATTTAGGTAGGCCAGTTAAAGTAGTTTGCTTTTACTATTTGCTTATTGTTATGATTAAATAGTTTCTTTTGCTTATTGCCATGATTGAACTAGTTTGCTTCACATAGGGTTTTCATTTGTTTTCCTAGAACTATCCATCGATCCTTGGTCCAAAAGTACTTAGGTTACATAGTTTCAAGTTGATTAGTAGGGTTTTCTCATTAGATAGTTTTGCTTGAGTAGATTAGCCCTTAGATAGCCACTTCCTTAGTTAGACTATACTACTACCAACCGTTCTACTTTGGCATATATTTTGCTACAACTCTAAGTTTACTTACCCTGGGTTGACAATTTAATTGATCGTTTTTAGTGTGTTTTTAGTTCATATAGAACACCCATCATCATCCTTAGTCTCTACTACAAGACAAGCCTCATATCCTCCCTTTAACAAGTCTTGCCTCAGAATTAGGCCCCAAATCAGCTTCACAAATTACCTTACTATTCTGAAATTTTCGCCCTTAATTTCCTCAAACATTTACCTTAGGTCTTGTTCAAATTTTCCTCTTAACCTACTCGGATCTGTGCCTCATATATGTCAATAATTTGGTCTCAGAACTGTTATAAATTTTCTAGAATATACTTTAGAAAACTAACATAGAATACTGTCACAAATTCAACCTTTTACTCTTCATATATGCACACTTAAATTAACACTCAACACGTGACTAACACTTGGCCTTATCCTCCTCAGATCTGCACACAAAAACTGTCACCAAGATACCTTAGAGTATGTCTCAGATTTCCCTAAAAAAAATGGTTTGTAATTTTGTTTAGGGTTCGGTTTTATGTCTATGGTTAGGACTCCTAGCTGCAACATCCCTAGAAGATTCTTCATGTTGGTTTCTTTTAAGAATTCATCAATGCTTGGTCTAGGCTAATAGGCATGCGACCAACTTTAAACTTCACCTCATAATTCAAGAGAGGGTCTGACCCTTCCTTTACACCAGTGGCGGGGGTTTAGCATCCCTCATAATGTCCACGACTGCCTTCATTGACTATGCAAAAATTCATCTTCAGGAACTGCTATGAAACCATGTTGAATTTTAATATTCTTAGCTCATGCATGTAGTTTATTTCATTTAGCATAAGCTACAACCATAAATAATGTAGCTACAATAACACTAGCCGCAGTAAACCAAGATCACAAGAAGAATAACCATGCACAAAAGAATACAAGAAGTATCATGGGAAAACCCTTCTCAATCAAGGGAAAAACCTAGCAATCCTTTGCTATACTTCCAATAGAAGATCCCCCATCCACCACCAAAACCTAACACACAAGAGGGTGCTTCTAAGACTGAGAAAAACTAGCTCCTAGAAAAGTGTGAGTTGCAGTCCTCATAATTTCATACCTCCAACTTCAGACCATGCGTTGAGTATGAGAGATATATGATCCACAATGGGTATCTATCTATTATTTATACAATACTTAACTCAACCAGAAGACATGACACTTGGCACAATAGGGATGAATTGTACAACTTAATAATATAAGTAATAATTACACAATATTAATTATCTTTGCATGGTGGGGCCGACTTGAACCCTTTACAACATAAATAAGGGTTTTACCAAAGTCTCACTCTTTGAAAATATAGCAAGGGACATCTTACTTCCTCTAGTGCTCATCCACTAGGGACACGTCCACTTGTGCTCATCCAAAAGGATGCCACTCTCAACAAATCACTCAATTGAGTCCATAAGAGTACCATCTGGAGATCCATCTCAAGAAAACTCAACTAAGTCCATAGTAGTACAAGGGAGGAGACCATCTCAAGCCGACTCAACTCAATCCAGAGGATTTCAAGGAAGAAGACCATCTCAAGTCATGCCAACTCAGTCTAGAGGAGTAGACAAGAGACCATATGTCATCACAACTCAATCCATAGTCTAACACACACCCATCACATGGGAACACTCAATACATGGGCTCTCTCATAGATCGACTCAAATTAGTCCAGAGGAGAACGGCTTGGAGAATGTCACACGACGCTGCAATCATAAACAAGTCCAATAGAGGCAATGTTTTGCTATACATGAGCATGTCCCTTACCTCATTTCTTCTTCTCAGGGAAATCATGGGATCTTCTTGGGATCTCTCATGTCTTCTCAGCCTTCAGGAAGCAACAATCATGCTAATGGGGATGAATATGAGCCATTATATACATATGATATTCCCATTCAAAGATGGATCGATCAATCTTGTGGATGTTCTTTCCAGTTGATTTTCCTCCCTCCCACCCATCTCAATGAGTTTCATGTCATGTTTGACTATATTTCTACTTATGCTCATGATAATTACATGCTTGACTTATCTTTGTTGTATTACATGATTAATCACATGGGGAAATACATTGATAAGATGATGAGTTGGTTACATTGGTTATACGACTTCACCTAACATTTCAAGACCTAATCTTCAGGGCCCCAGGTAAGTAGGTAGGTCATCTTTTTTTATTTGCACTTGTATCTTGATTTCTCATGTTAGGTTATTTGCATTTCATTTTTATTTTTCTCTACTTGCATATTTCTTTCATCATATTACATGCTTAGTTTAATTTATTTGTTTTTTAAATTATAAAATTTATGTTCTATATTAGTTGTACTTTTATTTTGAGATTTGATATATATGGGAAAGGGGTGATAGAACCACCCTGGATTTTACAGTTTTATGTTTCAGTGCAGGCACAGGTTCACCAGGATATGTTGTGCTTCTCATGCACTCTACGATGAGTACATGTCCCCAAGTAGGAGCCAGATGTTATCCCCAACTCCTAGGGATAAATAAGGAGTTGATGTCTCAAGGCCCTCAGGTTGTAGACATGAAGTACTGAGAGATATCTTGAACAACAGTGTATGCTTACAAAAACATAGACCCACCTCACCACCACAATTCCAAGTTCATCACGAGGGTATCCACCACATCAGTTGGCTTCCAAAAGACATCCGGTCTTGCTCCATGAGGTACAAGCTAGGTATTATGGTGAGTGTCATTTCAATATTTGAGGCATTTGAGTTTGTGAATTTTAAATTGCTTTTGATTATGTAACATATGCTTGGACATTAGGCTGTTTTCCCTGCTTCACTTTGGTGGTTGACATTGCGCCCTTGTCAGCGGGTCACCCTTGGGGATAGGTTTTCTATTGGTAGGTCCTCTTGACGAGTCATTGTCTCATTCTCAACCATACTTGTCACTTTCCCTCATATCCTTACCTTTTGGTATTTTTGGGTGTACTGACCCAAGAAGGGATTGTTTCTCATTTCATGGGAAGAAGGTGTTGAATTTCTAGAGACTTGTAGCTAGAAAAAGATAAAATCCAATCATGAAACTTCTAGATGCTCGCCCAAGTATCCTGAGGAAAATGAAATGTCTCTCATAAAAACTGATGGGACCCGTAAAAAGTAACTAATGCAAAACTCCAACCAAGGTGGAGCATGTGTGGGCATTGGTTTTCATGCTTAGGTAGAAGCCCCACCATGAATTCAACTTGGGGAAGCATCATGTGACCAAGTTATAGTTAAGGTGGGAACTGTTTTTCATGCTCAGGTAGAAGCCCCATCTTGGATTCAACTTGGAAACATAAAAAAGGAGAAAAAGGAAATAAATGGGCTTGGAAAAAGCTTACATTGAAAATGAAGGTGCAACACACCCTCAACAAAGGCACCCATAAATGAGATACGTCAGTACCTTGTATGTCATGAACCCCATTGCCAAGAGTCTTGCCCCCATCCGTGTCACTTTTTCCAAATGTCTTAGATAGGGTTCCACTTGGGAAACACTATTAAACTTGAGGTATGATTCACCCAATAGGTCGTTTTGTCAACCCTCCCATGCCTAAACTTGGAAAATTGCATTGGGTCTTTGAGCACCTATTTATTTTGATGAGGTATTTTGGATGTATATGCTTAGATGGCTCTTTTGTTGATTTGATTTACTTATCATGATGCATTTGACTTGTGATCCTTGAAGGGTGCATTCATTGTCTTTGAAGGACCTAGTTGGTGGAAAGATTTGGAAGAAAAAGCCTAGCTTGGGATTCCTTGGGGCTTGAAGCCAACAAGTTGGATACCATGGCCCACACATTGGACGATGATGTTAGCCTTTGGAGGCTTGAGGAGATACCATGGAGGACATAACGCAACACTTAGCCAGCCCAATAATTTTCTCTTGAGGATAAAACGTCACTTTTGAGGAGGTTGATGTCACCCTAAGGCTAGGGCTTGTAGTGGTGGTGTTGTTGCTTGACACTCGTAATATTTAGATGGAGAGGGGCACCTTGAGGACCCTAGCGCTTGAGAGGGAGGCCTCTGGAGGCCCAACGTTTCATCTCCAAACTCAACGATTTGCTAAACGTGCCAAAACGTTGTCCTAAAGGGGTGGCGTCATGCTTCTTTAGGGTTTCTTATGTGCATTTTAGGATTAAATTTGAATTTTGTATATTAAAGGGGAAAAGTAAGGGTTGTTGTCCCCTTAATTTGTGGTTTACCCTAAAATTAAGTGGACAAACACTTGTAGTAGGATTTGTATAAATAGAAATCATTTCATTTCATTTTTACATCATAACTCTCCCATCTTGGAGAGGATTCTTGGCTGAAATTTGTGCCCTACTTGGGAATTTTTGTCTATATATCTTGCTAGGGTTTTATTTTTCTATTGGATGAAGAAGTAAGGCACTATCTTTCTTGGAGGCTATTTCTTTCTTTTATGGTGGATTTTCTTGGTTAAAAGGAGTTTATCTTGTTAATGCTTGGTCTAGGTAAGGAATATTTCATGTTATTGCTTCTTTTCTTGGTCACAAGGTTAATTTTATATGATTTTGGGGAGTATAAGGGAATACAAACCCACTAATCCCATCATGTTTATCTTGGAATAATTTGTTGCATAAAGGAATACTGGGAGGAGTAAAAGGGTTTACACCCTCCTAGGGTTTTCCTTAGCATGTCTTGCTTTCCTTGGGGAGTAAAAGGGATTACACCCCCAAGGAAGTAGCACAACTATCTCTTTCATTTTTAAAGACTCCATAACCCAATAGTTAAAGGCACTAATCTCTTGCATTGGAGAAATGAAATCATTGCATTGAGATACGTAGAATTACGAGATATCGAAATTGTTTAAGTTGGAATATTTTCTACATTTTATAAGATTTATTGTGCCCTAAGGACATACTCTTTTAGCCAAGGATTTCATTGCTGCAATAAATTTAATCCTAAATCCATTATGGATACAACAAACTTCACTTTCTTTCATCATTTACTCACTTTTCAACCGTGGAAATTGACTTCTAAACCTAACTTATTGTTCTACTAGTTATGGGATATCTTTTTTTATGGTTTACTGGTTTATTTTAATGGTTGGAACTTGATGTTGTAGCAATTGTTTGATACATCCATAAGCCTTCCCTAACACTTTGTTGATAACTTCATTCGGAAGCCCTGATTTACCGTCAAAGTTCATGCTTAAGTATTGGAAAGTTATCTAATGTTTTAGTACTTCATTATCGAATAATTATTTGGAAAATTTGATGGTTAAATATGTAGTAACTAGATATTTTACTTGTTGATATATATTTGTGTTGACTACTGAAAATAGGGACAACAAGCTTAAATTGCGTGTCCATTGGATTTTCTAGTTTGTATCTTGTCTTTTCTTGTGTCTCGTGAAAGTACAACCATCTTCCGTAGGTACTCAAACACTTGGAAACCATAAACCACCTCTGAAGCTCATTGTCAATCCACTCTCCACTTAGAAACTTGACCTATAGGGGCATATCTTCATAAGTATTACTTTCCATTTCATTTCCCCTCTAGGGTCACTTGGGACTCCCCCTTGTGTTATATTTTTCCTTGATAGAAGCGAGGGAGGGTTTATCTGAGCTGATAGTGGATAAAATCACTGATCGTTATCACCATCCAGTGGATTGGGTCGAGATTTTCCCACCTACAGTTTGTGCGATAACAGATCCCCCTTGGAATATCACCAATTGTTGTGCATCCTGCAAATTCAAAACAAAAAGGCACTCCTTCATAATGGAATTCTCTAGTTCCTAGGTTTCCTCATCTATTTTGTAGTGTTTTCAATAAAAACTTACCTAATCGATGGCTCAATTTTGGATCAAGGTTACTTCCCTATTGAAGATGCATATGTGCTTAGTTGGAAACTGTCTATCTAGTTCTACTTGGATCAAAGCATAATCAAACACATGGTTATGATCATGTATACATTTCTTAAACAAATGAACATGTAAGACATTAGTACTCTAGTGCTAGCAAGAAATGCAATTCTATATGCAATTGTCTTATTTTATCTAGGACTTCAAAAGGCTCATAGTATCTAGGTGCTAGGTTGGCACAACTTCTAAGTTTCACATAGATTTTCCATAGCTTAACCCAAAGGAAGATGTTGGGCACTTAATCACAAAATTGTTATAGGGTATTAGACTCCATGCACGTAAGAAATTTTGCTTGTGTTCTCCTGATATTAATAATATTAAGTATTAGGCATTTATAGTATCATATTTCAATATTGTAAAAATGCCTATTTTATTTAATAAAGGCATAGTTACTCTTATTAATGAATTAATCTTTAATTTAGGGTTTTGTTAGGATTTTCCCTTCTTTATTGGTATAAAAATGGGTTTCCTTCCCTTCCATATGTACCTCATATCATTTTATCATTATGATCAATGAGATATTGGTGTTTATTAGAGATAGTTTCCTCAATTACTTGGATTTGTAGGTTCAATCTACCCTTGGGTGTTGAGGTGATTCCACTCTTTTCTATAGTTTTCATCTCTTTATTCTTCTTTATACTTTTTCATTTTTTATAATTATAGAAATATCTCCAATTTGGGTATTGAAACATTACAAATGGGTATTGTTATCACAGGATTTGTACTTGTGCAAATCCATTCACAAGATACCAATGTTGCATAAAAATTGGAAGTAGTTGTCATTGTCACCTAGACAAATACTTCCCTTGTTTTAGTTTTTGGTGAAGATCCAACACAAGGGAGGCTTCCCTTATGACCTCAAGGGATCCTATAGAAAGCTAGAGGAAAATAGATGCCCCCTATATTGGTCACTCAATGGGATATGCGATGTCTAGGAAAGTAGAAAGGCTATAATAAGGTAGACAAGGTAATTGGTTGGCGTGTGTGAGATAATAATTATTCCAATACATATATTGAAAATTATGAAACTAAACCAATCACTAATCACCTATAAAACACTAGCTTATCAAGTAAAATGCGTATTGTTGTAAAATTGCAGCAGTAAGCAAGTGTATATCAACAAAATGTATTTTGCAACACCAGTAAGAAACCAACTCAGAAAAAATAGTAATTATATCTTAGAATCAATCCCTCAGTGAGTAGATCAACATCCAATTGTCAAAAAATATTTCTAAGTGCATTACACCACAATATTAAATAATTTATTAGCAATTAGTCAAGCCCTAATGGCTGCAATTAATTATTTACAACAACAATAAGTGACTTAATCAAGCAAAGCATTGGGTTAGTAGTTAGACACCTAAGCTATTAATTTTCTTTGAAAGAGAGAGAAAGAACTTAAACTAAACTAGAGTTTTATCATGACTTGCAAGAGAGAGTAGTGTCGTTTCACTTCCTTGGGAAAATGGAGTCATGCACAACTTGAAGATCATGTTATAAGACAATGAAAAGGCGAGGGAACAAAACCCTAGGACTATACCCTCATAATCCTAGGACATCTTCTTATTTCCAAGTTTCCTAGCTTATATAAATAAGAGAACTAGGTTTTAAACCCTAGGGATATCCACTTCTAACCCCTAGAACTAAACCCTATCCAAGGAAAATCTTAAGGGGATAGCCACTCCTAAGAATTAATGCAAACCTTGAACACTTAAACAAGTCAAGGTAGATAAAAAAGAGGAGGGGGATAATCAATCTTAATCTCTCCTAGTGTTTCTAGCAAACAATAACCTAACATACAAGGTAAATAGCAACAATTGCCAATTTAATAGAGCATCCACCATAGCATACCAAGAACATAGCATCAAACTTGAAGTAAATCAATTACTAAGATAAGTCATTGTATATGAAGAAACCCTAGCTTGATGCATCCACCCAACAACAAGAAGAATCCACAATTATCCTTCAAAATTTGTGCACAAGATATACAAATAAAAAAGGAGAGAGATAAAGAGAACTTTTTAAGAGAAGAGATCTCACAAAATGTTTGGGTTGTGATGATGATTTTACAAAATGAAGTGATAGACTTTATATATGAGGCTAACCAAGTGCTTTGTCAACAATATTGCCTAAAACAACAATGAATCCATGATACAATTGGGGTCGACCCCTCAAGTAGCCTCTAAAAATAATAAATCATGATAAAACATCATAATAATCCCTCCAAAGCCACACTTGTGGGTGACGTCATGATTCAAGAAGGTGTAAGAGGCCTCTAAAGGCCACGCCTCATCATCAAGGTGTGAATTATGGTGTAAAATGACCTCTCCTTATCAAAGTTCACGTCTCATCATTAAAACCCAAACCCATCAAAGTGGTGCCCCAATGGCAAGCAAGCCCCAATCCATGATGCCATAATCCATATGCTCAATGCCCAAGGTGAAAAGACAAGCGTCCAAGGTGGAATGAAGGTGCATCTCGTCTTTTTATGGTATATAATCATGTGCTAGTGCAACATCCTCCATCCAATTCCTAATAAACTATGGGTACAATGCCCCAAGTTGTGGAATTATTTCCCATCTGTGTGATAGAATGACTGTATCTGCAAATTAAAAGATCATATGTCCATCGTTCAGGGTCCAAGAGGTGTAAGAACCTATATCAAAGGGTGATAAGTCATCAAGTGACTCAATGCTCTACATCACACATGTGATGTTCTGCATAAAGTGCACAATGTCCTAGGTGAAATCATAGGGATGTCCTCCAAATACCATGTTAGGTGCACCCAAGTCAATCAAATCCATGGAATCAAGTAAAACCAACAATCATAAGGGGAAATAGTCCTTAGAAGCATACAAAGTAATCAATATGTTAATACAAAATCCAAATGAACAACTCTCATTGGGTATCCCCTTCAAACTTCACACGATCTCAAGACTCTATGCAATTTGTCAAGTTTAGGTATGAGAGGGCCATCAAAGTAGCCTATTAGGTGTGCCGGTGCCCAAGTAGATAAATATTTCCCAGAAGAACCAATCAAATATATGTAATGAATGGATGTGGTCATGGAGTTTACTTATGGGCATGGGTTCATTAACATGCAAGAAAATGTATGGGCTCACCTCCATGAGTTCCTTTGTAGAGGGTGCACTTGGGGATTGAGTTGCTGGATTACTAAGAGGGGGGGTGAAACAGTAGTGACAAATTATAGTACTTTTAACCACGATAAATTCTTCAACGATATTCAACATTTTATCATTATAATTCAATATATCATCAATAGTATAATCATAAACAACATCACATCACAATAGATAAACAATATACAATAATTTATGTGGAAATCCAAATTGGAGAAAACCACAGAATGATTTTCTTATATATCAAAAGAATACATTCATTAGAAGCACCAACTTCCAATTATCCAGCTACAACTGGAAGGAGGCTCCAACCTGAAGGAAGCTACAACTCCATAAATTCTCTGGCTCCAACCAGAAGGAGGCTACAACCCCCTAATTTCTCTGCCTCCAACCACCTATCCTTGCCCCATCCAACCACCCTGAAGCATAAGTGTAGACCAACTCTCACTATTAAAAAATCTGCCACTATCATTTCCACTGTCTCTGTCACTCTCACTTTGTCCCTTTGTCACTGTCTCATCAACCTGTATCTTCTCATCAATCAACTAGCAATTGTACCATACCATGCATCAATTGTATACCAACATACATACTATATCATGCATCAATCATGAACCAAATATAAATCAATAAAGAATAGTGAATCACGAACTAGAACATCAACCCTGTGTAACATGTACCATATACCATACCATCAACCATATGCATATTTGTAACATATCATCAATGAAGTATCTCAAGGAATCAATGCATGTTCCTCATGCATATTCCACCATAAAACATAAATGTTCCTCAACCATTGTTACACATTATTTTGGTCACCTTAGTGATCAACTGACAACATGTGTACAACTCACTTCCATGTTCCCTAAAAACACTAAAAGATATTTTCTCCATGAGAAATGTGGTTTACCTTTTCTTCCTTATAAACTATTCTTGGGGTGTGATTATGCTTGATCATCTCACATTACACCAAATATGGACTGTGGTGTTGTCACAACCTTCCTGTATAGGGTGAGACGATTCTTAAATAAGGGAAAAATTAAACTCATGAATGTTCTAGAAGAGAATCTTCTAGAAGATGAGGTGGCCTCCGATCGGTTTGGATATTACTCTCTTCTATGATTTAGTGGGATCATCCTAATATCCTCATCCATCCCTCTTTAACCCTATATAAAGAGGGAACTCTTATGGAAAAGGCTAAGGTTTGCAAAGGCTTGCTTATGTATGAAGATTTTTGTTATAGATTATACTTGAGATAAATTTTCTTTAGCTTTCTAAGTCAGATTGTGGATCTTCTTCATCAAAGGCATTGGAAGACATTGGAGCAAAGGTGTGTGTGTTGAAGCAAAGAGCCATTGAAAGGGACCTTGCAACATCAAGGCATGGGTTGTATTCTCCATTTTCCATTTAATATAATGTAACAATACATTTCTTCCCTATAAAGGTGTCTTTACTTTTATTGTATAACTCATTGATCTTATGCATATAATTCTTTGTTGGTTTGTGCTTCTTAAACAGGTTCACCATCCCGTAAAACCAAATATGGAGCGAAAAGGATGACACTAGTGAGGATCAAACTTCGTTTAAAAGGTATGTCATTTGTCCCTCTCTGAACTAGTTTATATGACAATGAAGTCTAAGGTGAAGTTTGTATTTTGTCTTGTTTTGTTCTAGCTTCCTGTGGAAGTTAGGGAGATAAGTTTGTGTCCACACTTACCGATTCGTTCGATAACAAAATTGGTGACCATACTGGGGATACGACTTCATTTGGGTTTTTTTGCTTCTTATTTTCTTTTATCTTTCCTTCTTTTGATCAATTTCAGTCTCTGAGTATGTGGGTGATCTGTCTTGACTCTCTAGTTCTTAAATTTCATTAAGAAATTTTGTCATTCTTCCAAATTTTCTTTATATTCAGAGATCGTCGCACTGTGTCCTATTTTTAGCCTGCGACGATTCTTCATCATCACACTCTACTTGTGTAGAACAGGGTGACAATGTCGCACTATGCCTTGCTGACAGCCTGTGATGATCCTACATCATCGCATTGTACCCTTCTACAGCGTGCGACGATTCCTATAGGAATTGTTGGAATGATAGTCGGTTTTCTTTTCTTTGCACAGATTTGTCTTTACTGCCTGGGATGAACTTTTAGCGTTGGTGAATGATTGGCTTACATATTTTAAACTTGGATTTGATTAATTTTAAAGGATTGAGAGTCTTCTTCATAAGATTTGTAAATTTCATCTTTTACTTCTTATCGCAATGGTATAATCTCAAGGCTTTGTTCCTGGGTGCTTGTTTGATAAGTTGTTCTTGATTTCTTTTGAGTTTTGGATTGTTTTTTATTTAGAAACAATTTTTGTTTGCATTCGACAAACAAATTTCTTATCGTTTCATTTTTTGCTTGCATTGTGAGTTTGATTTGGGAAATAGTGTTGAGAGTGCATTAGTCTTCTTATACCATTCTTCCTTTTTTGTATTATGTCTCTGTTTTGATTTGAAAAGGATAGGACTGAATTTTATTCTTCTTTTTAGTAGTCTTTGTGAGAATTTTTTTGCATTCAAATATTTGACAAAAGGAGAAAATTGGAAGATTTAGTAGCTTTGATCGTTTGGAATTCATATCATTCAAAGATTGAGAAATTGTGCTTTGTAATTTTTGTATTTTGGAAAGAGAAACCTTCTCCCTATTGTAATTAGAGTTCATTGAATGAAATGATTACATATCATCCATTTTTTCATTTTATTGGGTCACGGTCAAATACATCATCAATTTCATTCCTGTTTCCCTTTTGAGCAAGCAACAACCTTTAAAATACTGCGCAATTTTAAAATTTATTAGCAACTTTTATTTTCTAGAACTTTTATACACCAACATTAGCTAGGATAGCACTTTGGAATAGGTTGTAGGGCACACTCTCCAAAGTATCAAAACACACAATAGTGTCTTTTGATAGGGAGAGTTCAAATCCACTTGCTACATTTTGTCCTGGGAAGCCCTTCTAACACAAGGGTGAATCATGAGGTCACATTAGGGCCGACAAAGTTACTCACCTTGATTTGTTGGTCTTAGTGCAGAGATTGTGCATATTATTGGGGGTCACTTGAGAAGAAAATACTGTGGGGACCTTCTCGAGTTGATTTCGGGCTTAGATACCCTGCTTGCATGTGGATTAGACCGTCGACTGCTTCCCCATGAATCATTTTCGTAATTGGCAACCTTCATGGCCTATCTCTTTAGATTCTTTACACGAGGTGACTGTGGAGGGGCAAGTCTTCATGGTAGCTGGAATCGACGTTGGACAAACTCACTCAGGATCCTTGGAAGGTATACCCATGATTATGTGTGGGAGCTTGCACAAGGGTGTAAGTATGTTAACCAGGTCGTCAACATAACTTTTCCACCCACTTTATCCCAACCCCTTCTTGTCTTGATTTCACGACGTTGGATTTCATCACCAACTAGTGACTCCGAAATAGGAAGGTTTGTTTGCATGTTTGATATCTAGATTTTATTAGTGAGTTTTGTTTGTTTCTCTAGTTGTCCATAGATTTCTTTCATTCTTTATTTGGTGCAACCAACATTGGCCCTTGTCATTCATGTAGGATTCAAGGGTTACCTCCGGAAGATTCGAAAGAATACACTCCTTTGCTTCCTAACTCACCAGAGGGTTCTCCTGAAGAAGCAGTCAATAACGACGTAGTCTCTGAGATTGGAAATTCTACTCCATTGGAGGAATCAATACTTCCTGTAAATCCATTATTGAGTGTTGTACAAGATCCACTTTTTCTCCGGATAAATTCATTGGGAGACATTGTTGCTAAATATTATACTAGAATACCTACTGGACCTCACACAGAGTCTAGTGTAGATGATCCACCCTTTTAGAGTGAGTCATTTAGAACTCTGGTTCATACTGTTGGAATTTTTAATCCTAGCTCTGTCCCTGTCCATTCTCTTTGGAGGAACTCTTTGAGACATGATATTTTTGAAAAACTAGGAATGAGTCACCTACGCCAAAGGACCTCTAATCAACCTATGGCATCACATACGCCTATGGATTCCACTGCTTATATAGTACCTTTAGATCATTTTACTGGAACTATCAGTAATGTTGTCATAGTCTCAAACCAATTGTTGGTTGGTTCTCATACAATTCTTCCTCTCCATCTTGCTAGCTCTACTATGGTCCCACAAATTACGTTTGTTTCTACCAGAAGTTCGGTAATCAATCAAGATCCTATTGGAACACTACTTCCACTTAGATCAAATCCGTCACTTCCACCTGGGTATAACACTCTGAATACTTCTATTTCTAATCATGCCCAGAGTCTATTCGGAGGGCCTAATATTTTTGTTCCCCCTAGGTATAATGTTGCTAGTAGTTGTTTTCCTAAACCTACCCAAGTTGTCTCCGGGGGGCCTAACATTCCTCCCCCACCTCCACCTAGAGGATCTAATCGTCCTGGCCCTAGTATTTCCAATCAAGTTGGAGGCACAAGTCATTTTGTTGCTTCTGGTTTTCAAATTCCTGTTGGAGGCCAACCTTAGGTTGGGGTCCAACCTCAGGTTGGGGTCCAACCTCAGGTTGGGGTCCAACCTCAGGTTGGGGTCCAACCTCAAGTTGGGGGTCATAACCCAGTGTATGGTCAATATACCCCTCGATTACAATATCAACCTTGGAATTTTAGTTAAATCAACAACTTCCTGGGGGGAAAACTCCTCAAGTTAATTCTTTTGTACCCACTAATCCCAAGAAACCATATCCAGGTTCTATGAATCCTACATGGGGTCAAGGTTTTTAGTCTAATGCTCCTTTCCAAGGAAGCTTACCCAATCAACCAACTCATGTTGGCTATTTCACTCAAAACCCTCCACCATTTAATTTGACAGGACCCTATAACTATCTACATAATTCTTATGGTACTAATGGTATACCTAAAGGATTACCTCATCAAAATTACCAGTTCCCTCAAGTGAACAGATAATTGTCGTTTCTTGTCACTTTGGATTTACAGGATTTATCTAGTATTTTGAATGATATTTTGCATTCTCCTTATTGGTCGGTCATACCTACCAAGTTTCCATCAGACATTCCTCAGTTTGAGGGATGATTAGGGGAATACCCAAATAATCACATCATGACGTTCCATCTTTGGCTTTCATTGAAATCCTTGATGGATGACTCCATTAGATTACGTCTTTCCCAACAAACTCTTATGGGTTTGGAGACCAAATGGTATATCGAATTTCCATGCAGATTCTTCAATGACTTAAACACCTTAGCTATGGCTTTCTTAACGCATTACCAGTTACCAATACGATACAAGACATGAATCAAAATTTTTAGTTCATTTAAGCAATCCTCATATACTCACATTTTAGATCATATTCAAAAATGGAGGAGGAGAAGATACTTAATCAAAGCTCCCCTTCCTATTGGCTAAGTGGTTTACCAAATCACTCATCGGTCCTATAGCCCGTGATGATTCCATGGGTGGTGTTGTCACTAAAGAGTAGGCGATTAGTCGGTCTCAATACTTGGATCTCTTTTATTCACAAACAAGTACACTATATGACTTGATCCCTAATGCTCCTCGCCCATCTACAAATCCAACCCCAACACCTTTGGTAGCTTCTCATGTTGTTGATGATGTGATTGGCACTTTTCATGCTGAAACTCAGTCTAAACAAGCCAATCATTCCAATCCCAAATCTACTACTGCTAATGTACAAAATACTCCTCCTCCAACTCCTTCTCCTGGTAAATCCTCCGAGGTTAATTCGGTTCAATCTACACCTACCGGTAAAAATAAAAATAAAAAGAAAGGGAAGGGTAAGAATAAGGAGGAAAAAATAATAATCAACAATCCGATAAACCCAAGACTCAACCTGTTGATGAAAAAGAAAAGCGCAAACCTCGTTATCCTTGTCTTATTTGTGTTGAGGATCATTATACGAAAGATTTTCCACGATGTGATGAGGTTACTAAGTTCCTGCAAGGGACCGGGACACCTCCTACACCCGTTGTTTTGTCACAACCATTTCCTTCTCAGCAGCAGGCACAATTGGTCATTCATGACCAACCTTCTCCCTCTACCACATCTTATGTACTTATGTGTATTGGTGACTCCAAGAAGAACGAAGTTGCAGTCGCTACTCGAGCCAAAGATTATTCTCCTTTGAAAGAGAAAGTTGATGATTCACCACCTCCATTGGTTCAACCTCCTCCATCGACTTCACCTCCCAACATTCCTCTTCATCTCGAACAACTGAGTCTAGACATAGTTCTTTGTCCTCCTCCTAAGGGCGTTTCTCGTAAGTCGTCATTTAATCCTCATGCAAATGTTTCTTAAAACTATAGTATTGTAGAAGATCTAACCTAGGAACCTTCTATGATGTCGACTCTCGAAGTCCTTCAAAGTTGTCCTATGTAATGGAAGGCACCGTTAAAGGCTATTGGTGGAATTGATCCTACCGATACAAACTTGATAATATTTGACTTGGAAGGTCATATTCCAAGGCTTACTCCTCAATTATCATTTAAAATACAAGTTATTGTGGAAAATAAGAATATTTGTCGAACTGTTATTGACGAAGGAGCCTCGACTTGCATCATGTTCATCACTTGTTGGAAATCCATTGGCTCTCCTACCTATAATGAGTCACACAATACTCTAAAATATTTTAATGGTACATAGTTTAAACCTTATGGTGTTATTCCTTTGTTATCTATTATGTTAGAAGGCAAAGTGGTTACTATTGAGGTTGAGGTCTTTGATGCACCTCTCAATTATAACCTTCTACTTGGTCATAGTTGGATTGATTCCATGCATGAAATTGTTTCTACTCTTTTACATGTGATACGTTTCCCTCACCAAGGAAAAGTTGTTATTATCGATCAACTTGCCTTCTTTAATTCTGATTCACGTACTAGTAACGTAACTTTAATTGTGAAAACACCTCCCGGTTATGAGAATGTTGGTGTGGATCTTCTAAAAGATTCATCGTTAATGGATATGTTCCCCATTCCACCACCTGATATTCCTCCTCCTTTTTTCTCTTCGATTAACATGATATCAACCACTATTGGTGAAATCCATGAGTCTTATGACCCTTGGATAGTACCTATCTTTGACGATTGTCTTCATTACGGCAACATGATGTCTTTAAGTCCTGTAGAATTGGCTTATCAAGCTATTCAATCGACAAATCCTTCTCCTCATTCTCTCTTAGACATGTCTCTGAATCTATTTCATGTGGTTTTTCACACCGATGAGATGATCTTGAAAATCATGTCCATGGAAAATACCCCATGGGATGATGAGCATCATCGTTCTATTCTCTTCCTGGAACCCGAGACCATAGAGAGTTACCAACGGATTTCGAATATGTCTATTGTTGTTACTATTTCCCTTATTCCTGAACCAATACACGATGTTTTATATGAAGGGAAATTGGGTAACATTTCATCCACCATCCCTCTAGAAATTTTTATTAAACCCAGAATCATGGAAAATGATCATATTGGTACCTCATCTTCTGCTGATGAGATCTGAATTTACAAAGATCTTTTCCAATAATTTTGTGGCATTTTTGCCTAGAGTTACGAAGAGGTGTCTGGAATTGATCCAAATATTGTTGTACATGAGATTAAGAATTACCCGGACGCTAAACCCGTTTGATAGAGACTTCGCCTAGTCTATCCATGTAAAATTGTTTCTATTAAACTCGAAGTTGAAAAACTTCTTAAAGTTTATTTTGTCTATCCTGTGGCTTTGACTGATTGGGTATCTAGTCTTGTTCCAGTTACAAAGAAACAAGGCACGATCCGTGTTTGTGTAGATTATAGGGATATCAACATGGCTTGTCCTAAAGACAATTATCCAACCCCTTTCATTGACCAGATCGTTGACGACTGTGCCATGAATGAAATCTTCTCCTTGATGGATGGTTTCTCTGGTTATAATAAAATCAAAATTTTACCCGCAGATCAACATAAGACTGCTTTTATTTGTCCTTGGGGAACCTTCTCATACCGGAAACTACCTTTTGGTCCCAAGAATGCTGGTGCGACTTTGCAGCGTGCTATGTCTTATGCTTTTCATGACATTAATCACATTGTACAACCTTACCTAGATGATTTACTGGTGCATTCCATGCATTGTCAAGATCACCCGACACATTTACTGGTCTTTTTCCTACGCTGTCGCTATTATCGCATACGATTGAATCCACATAAATGCATTTTTTGTGTGGATTCTGGACGAATTCTTGGTTTGATCATATCTGCACATGGGATTAGGGTGGACCCTCTAAAGGTTGAAGCTATTCTCAATTTTCCTCCTCCTTCTACCTTATGCCAACTCCAAAGTTTTCAAGGGAAGGAAAACTTTTTACGTTGATTCATCCCCAACTATGTTGAATTAATGAAAGGTTCTACTCGACTTCTTAAGAAAGGTCAAGATTTTGTATGGGACGACACTGTCAACAAAGCCTTTGAAGCTTTGAAACTTGCCTTAACTCGTACACCATTCTTGTTTCCACCCAATTATAGTCGAGAGTATTTCTTATACTTAGTTGCTTCAGACTCTACCATAGCTATGGTTCTATTCCAAGAGGATGATTCACACAATTAACATGTAATTTACTATTTGAGTCGGAGTCTCACGACCACCAAAACCAAATATTTTCATGTGAATAAATTGGCCTTGGCAGTTGTTCAACGTTTTCATCATTATATCTTATTGTGCAGAACCGCGGTCATTTCCAATTGCAACCCTATAGAACACATCCTTACTCGAAAAGTGTTTGGGGGGAAAATACTCCAAGTGGATAGTGATTCTCCAGGAGTTTGATTTGGAGTTTGAGCATGCCAAATCAAAGAAATCTTTGGTTTTTGCAGAGTTGATATGTGATCTTCCCTCTATTGAGACAGAAACTGTGGTAGAGGATTCCTTTCCTGACGAGTCTATCTTTCTGATTAGTTCTGATGACATATGTTATGGAGATATTATCATTTATCTCCAAACCAAACTTTCCATCCTGATCTTTCTAGTATAGATCGTCGTCATATTCGGTATCAATCTCGTCAATACATTATCCTTGGTGATACCCTTTACTGTCGTGGTATTGATTTCATATTTCGACGATGTCTAACCTATGATGAAGCTGAGAAAGATTTGAATGACTGCCATTCTGGAGCATGTGGCGTTCATATGTCTGGGTATGCCATTGCCCAAAATATCTTACGAGCTAGTTACTTCTAGCCTTCATTGTTTAAATATTGCATTATTGTCATCCAGAAATGCCACGCTTGTCAAACATATAAAAATAAGATCCGATCTCATCCTGCTCTTCTTTACCCTGTAGTTTTTGTTGGTCCATTCGCTAAGTAGGGCATTGACTTCATGACATGTAACCCTCACTCGGCCTAGGGACATGGATACATTATTGTAGCCATGGATTATTTCACTAAGTGGTCTGAGGTGATGCCTACATTTGATAATATCGGGAAAAATGCAACATTGATCATATTCAATCATATTGTTACCAGATTTGGTGTCCCTCAAGCCATCGTCACTGACCATGGTAGTCATTTTCTCAATTTCATGATGTCTGAACTTACCGAGAAGTTGGGTCTTCTACATGAAAACTCAACACTTTACTATCCACAGGCCAATGGCCAGGTTGAAGAAATTAACAAAGTTTTTACTACTATGCTTTGATGGATGATAGGAATTCACAAGTCAAGCTGGCACACGATGCTCTTCTTGGCATTATGGGCCTATCAGACATCTGTGAAATCTGCCATAGGGTTCACACCTTTCCAGTTAGTATATGGTATCGAAGATATTTTTTTGATTAAATGTGAAATCCCATCTTTGAAACTAGATGTCGAACTTCTCCCTAACACCTCAGTTGAAGAGGAACGTCTCTTGTATTTGATGCAATTAGACGAGACTCGTAGTGATACTGCCTTAGTCATTGAAACTCAGAAGAAACATGTCAAAGCTCAATATGGCAAGCATGTCAAACCATGTGTTTTTTCTGAGGGTGATTTGGTTATCCTTTACGAACAAGATCATGACTTGTTAGGGGCCGGTAAATTCGAGCCTATGTGGTGTGGCCCTTATATCATGAAACGAGTGTTGGAGAAAGGGGCTTATGAGCTGGTAGATTATGATGGAATTCCTTTTAGTGAACCCAGAAATGGGCTTTACTTGAAGAAGTACTATGCTTAAACTATTTTTGCATGAGTGCTTTGTATTTTTAGTGTATCATACTCTAGTGTGCTTTTTTCATTTGTGTTTCACCTTTTAGCTGCTTACCTTGCATTGTGCTTGGTTTCCATATGTCAGTGTCTTCTCTACCCTATATCGTCTTTGCTGATGGTGCTAGTCGTAGTACTCAAAACCTAGCATTTGTTGTGTGGAAAATCTATGCACCTACAGATGATTTGATCAGTCTACATGGTGTTTTCCTTGGTCGTGAAACTAATAATATTGTGGAATACAATGCATTTATCGAGTTATTAAATGATGCCATTTCATTTTACATCTGTCATCTTATTGTACGACTTGATTCATAGTTAGTAGTGCTACAATTGAGTAATGTTTATTCCATCCAAAGTCCTACTTTGTTATGGGTATACTTAAGAATTCGCCTCTTGGAAAGACATTTTGATTATATTGAGTATCAACATATTCCCATATGTCTAAACACATTGATAGATGCATTGGATAATTATGTGTTAGACATACATTTGTGACATTTATAAATCCAAACACACATTTTAAAAAAGACAAGTAAGATGGTAGGAACTTTTTATTAATACGACGAAAGTTATAAAAAGTGTTTGTCCAAGGACCAACATATCAAAATAGTGAAGCTCATGGATTAATATACAAAGCATCAAGGATGTTTCTTGCTATAACAAACAACTTCTTGTGCCACTCTACGAAGAAATCAACCAATAGATGTTGATATGCCATCTGTATGGCGTTGGTAGCTTCGAGGTAGTTCATCCACAGTGATATCAGGGATGTTCATGGTTAATCCCTCTAGTTTCTACTTGATCTCCTATAGATCTTTGAAAACCACTCCTTGACCAACTACAATACGTATATCTCCTCACCTCTTAATGGGAGATGATCCCGAAGGATGATAAGGTGCCACATCTGCATTAATGAGAGCACTTGATTATTCTTGTATAAATGAAAAAAACATTTTATATAATTAAAATATCAAAAACATCATATAATGAAAATTTCCTTCTTACCTATGTCTCCCCACTGAGATCCCTCAGGAAGAGATAAGTCAGGATCCCCAAGGAAGTTCGTCCTAGCATAAGCATAGTCATCCACCATGATTATCTGATCTCTTAGCCACTGGAAGAAAGCTGCATCATACTTGACGATATGAACGCCACCGTGATGAGCCATCAAATCCACCCATATTTTCATATGTGGATATTATGGAGTGGGTATGCCCCACTCCATCTATAGACGTAATATGGGGACCTTCTCCAGAAAGAAGGACACTAAAATGGATCCATAACCAAATTGTTTCAACTGACCTTTCCGACACTTTTTCAGTTTCTTTTTCATTTTCTTCAAGAGACCCTCGCACCAATTGAAGACTCGGGGCTCCATACACTCTATGGCATACTAAAAGTGGCTTTGCAAAGCCACGTGGGGAGTTGCACTCCCTTCCATCCTGGTGATATTATAGAGGATGGTTCTCAATGGTAAATCCAGAACATCCCTAATGGAAACCTTTCCACTATGCTTTTCCATACCTGGCACACAGTGGTGTGCAACATAGTAATCCATGAGTTCTCCCCCACCCCTGCTTCCCGAGAGTGATACCCAAGAGCCTCGACGAGATAACCCTATCAGAAAGTAAATTTCATCTATATCCAAGGTAAGTGTATGCACACCCACGTGAAAGGCTTGTTCATTTACATCCCACATGTGGACTAGATACTCCAACAATCTCAATTTGGCTCTCATGCCCTAAATTTTGAAGAATTTGAGTAAACCACACTCTCACAGTTCCATGACTATGCTCGGGTCATTCCCGACAAAGTAGTCTTCTTCTTTATGCTCACATTCCCTCCACTCAAGCATTTTGATTGAGGAAAACCTGCCAAGTAACATAGAAAGATTATTAGATTCATAAAAAATCAATTCTTGGAAGTTTTCCTAACTCATTTCTTCTTTTGAAAAATTGAGTTGCGGTCGTCGCAAGGCTTTGATTTTACGTAGAGTGACCTCATCACACCCTGGAGTTTTTTCCCCTACGGAGATTTGAGATCGTCGTAGCTCACGATATGGTGAGCCTGCGACGATCTCAAAGCGTAGTGACCTCCAAAAAATCGACCTTAACTCAAAATTAAGCCATTAAAAATCGAGCTCCTCTCCTTTTATAAGATCAAGAGGATAAGGTGAGGATGTTAGGATGATCCCACTAAATCATGAAAGCGATTAATATCCAAACCATTCGGAGGCAACCTCACCATAGAAGCTTCTCCTTCTAGAAGCATCGAGAAAATGCTCATTTTTCCCACATACGAAGGCCGTCACGACTTAGATATAGTGCAACCTATGGAAATTTCGTGCCCTAGCTATAATGCAACCTACAGAAATCAGGCATTTACGGACTCTAGCTATGGTGCAACCCGCAGAAATCCTCCAAAATAGGGTTTTTACAGAGGAAAAAATAACTTCTTCTCTCAGGGAAAGTTCTTCTCCCTTCTTTCTTTAGGAATTCAAGCCACTAACCCCTCTGAAGACAACAGATAGGTTTACATCATTAACAATCACGAGGGTGATGAAAATAATGTGTAACAGAGAGCCCCCCAAAGTATGAAGTTAGAATAGAGTGATAGCTGAAATAATTTGTCGAGTGTGTGTAGGGAACAAGGAACATGTCGGTCAGAAACCTGCCAACAAACAAGGAAATACAATACCATAATAAATCATCACTGAGGTAGGCATTCCCATACCCAGAATAAAAATCACTCAAAGCATAAATGCCGACATGCAAAGATCTATGTCAAGTAAGACAGGTCATGGCCACCAAACATACACTGTGAATCCATGCCATTATGAATCAAATCTGAACATAGCCACCAAAATATATTGTGGATCTATGTGTTAAAGACTCAAATTTGAACATGGCCACGAGACATACAATGTGGATCTATGCAATAGTACAAGATGAATATACTCTAATGCAGCCTGAATCTCTCAGAAAAGATTCAGGGTCTTCATCTCCACCACTCTATAGTACAAATATAACCATGTGAATACATGTACTGAAGTTGAACATGGTAGAAACTACTTCATTACCGATCATTAGTGAATACCGTTAACAAGTGTGAGGGAAATCACCATTAATGTCAATGAATCCTAAGGTACTCTAGTACAATCCAACAAATGTGAATTAATGAGCTGAAGTCGAACACTCGCGAAATCTCTTGATCAAGGGTCAATAATGAAAACCCATTGTGGAAATCGAGGAAACCTACCATTGAGGCATGCAAGTTCCAAGGTACCAATTGGTTTCTAAATTTGATTCCTGGATAATG
>WSFP011389786.1:0-28268 GCA_009831015.1 Picea engelmannii | reverse complement strand
TGGGTGTTGGGAATGAGAAAATATTTTCAACTACACAATTATTTATAAAATTTGGAAGTAAGGATTGTCATATATTATGTTCAAGGGAAAGCTTCCATGTGGTGTGACCAGCTAAAGCAGGTCAAGCATATTGATGAGAAGAAAATTTCATGTAAATAGTTCTAGTAGCAATACTTGTCAGAGCATTATTATGACAAGAAGATTCAATAATTCTTTGAGCTCAAGCTAGGAAGCATGGCCATGGAAGAGTATGAGAAGAAATTATTGAAGCTATTGAGATATGTGGATTTCCATAGGGATGAGAAAGTTAAAATTCTGAGGTTTTGAGTGGTTTTCCATCATTCTATAAGGTAAAATTTATTTTGATAAGCCCAATACCTTGGAGTAAGCCATAAGGAAAGTTGAATATTTGTATGAGAAGAACAAGGGGAGGCCAAATTTTCAAAAATCCTAGGATGATAGGAGGAAAGGATTCAAGCCACCTTTTTTTAGGAACAACTCATAGTCATATAAGTAAGGGAAACAAGAATAAGGTGAACCTACGATGACAGATTCATTTGGGAATAGGCCAAGATAGTATCCCATAAAGTGTTGGGAATGTGAGGGAGACCATATGTGTAAATATTTTCTTCACAAAGGAGAAACGATAAGGATTCTTCACAACATTCAGGAGGCAGATATAGTGGAAGACATGGGTAGGAATGTGCTAAGAATTTATGAAGCCTTGGATAGTAGACAAGCAGACTATCAATCCCACATGATTGAGGTGGAAGGTAAGATTTATAATCAACCTATAACTATTTTGATTGATTCTAGAGCTATTCATAGCTATATGGATCCTAATCTAGTTGAAATATTTAAATTGAATAAATGTAAACATGAAAAGTCTTGGTTGGTTCAACTAGCTATTGGAAACAAGAGAGAAATCAATGAGCTTGTTAGGAGTTTCCCAATGAACATGATTGGATTTATCACTAAGGAATAGTTAAACATCATAGCGCTTGGGTCATATGATTTTTTAATTTGTATGGATTGGTTGGACAAACATCATGTTGTCCTAGACTGCTACAACAAGGATTTTTCATGCATTGATGAGGAAGAGAATTATAGGATAGTTCAAGGTATTCCAAGACCTATTTTTGTCAGAGAGATTTCACCATTGTAGATAAAAATAAGTTTTAAGAAAGGGTGCCATATATATGCAGCACATATGGAAGAGTCGACTAAGGATAAGGAGCCAAATATTAAACATTATCTAGTCTTGAAGGAGTATGAAGATGTGTTTGGGGAATTTCCAAGATTGTCATCAAAGAGAGACATGTCATTTTCTATTGACTTGATTCCTGGATCTATCCTAGTGTCCAAGACTCCCTATAGAATGATAAAACCAAAGTTGAAAGAGTTACAGAAGAAACTAGAGGAGTTGTTAAAGAAGGGGTACATACGCCCAAGTGTTTCACCTTAGGGTGCCCTAGTGCTATTTGTGAAGAAAAAGGATGGAACTCTAAGGTTGTGTATTGAATTCAAATAGTTGAATAATATTACTATAAAAAAAAAAGTATCATCTACCAAGGATAGATGGATTTTTGATGATTTGAAAGGGGCAAGGATATTTTCCAAGATTGACTTGAGGTTAGGTTACCATCGAGTGAGAATTAGAGAAGAAGGCACTAGTAAGACAAGTTTTCAGACAAGGTATGGCCATTATGAGTTTGTAGTAGTTTCATTTGGGTTGAAAAATGTGCTAACCACTTTTATGTGTCTGATGAATGGAGTGTTCATATATTACATGGAAAATTTTGTTATTATCTGCTTGGATGATATTCTTATCTACTCCAAGATAGAGGAAGAGCATGAGAAACATTTAAGGTTGGTGCTATAGGTGTTGAGAGAGAAAAAATTGAATGACAAGTTGAGCAAGTGTACTTTTTATCAGAGACAAATCCATTATTTGGGCCACACTGTCTCAAAGGAGGGCATAACATTTGATATAGAGAATATTGAGGCAACCAAAGAATAACCTATACCAAAGAAAATTTCATAGGTGAGATTGTTTATGGGTCTAGCTAGTTACTATAGGAGATTAGTTAAAGGTTTCTCCAAATTGCACATCCTATTACCTCATTACAAAAGAAATGAGTAAAATTTGAATGGACTACCAAATGTGAAGAGAGTTTCCATCACTTGAAGGATTTATTAACAAGTGCACCAATTTTAAAAATTGTTGATCCAAATGAGGAATTTGCGGTGTGCATTGATGCATGCAATGAATGGCTAGGTGTAATCCTTACTCAAAATGGACATGCCATATGCTATGAGTCATGGAAACTCAAAGAGAATGAAATAAAGTATGATACCCATGACTTAGATCTTGCAGCTATTTTTCATGTGTTGAAGATATGGAGACATTATCTCATAGGAAGAAAATTTGAGTTGAGGATGAACCATAGTGGTATGAAATACTTGTTTGAGTAGCCAACACTAAATTCCAGACAAACTAAATTGTTGGAATTATTGGCTAATATGACTTAGACATCAATCACATCAAGGGGGGAAAGAATAAAATGGTTGATGCACTGAGTAGGAGGGTACATGAAATGCATGCTACAACCATTAATATGTATAGTTTAAATTTAATAAGAAAATTTTTGGAAGTTGTGGCATCATATCAACATTATGTACAAGTTAAAGAAGTCTTAAAATAGGATAATGTACAGATAAAATTTAAAAGCTACATGATGGAACATGATATAATCCTCTTGTTCAGAAACATATTTTATGCTTCTAATTCTTAGGAGTTGAGAAATTAATTTCTAAAAGAGATGCACAATGTTCCATACATTGGACATTGAGGGTATCTAAAGACAATTGTTGCTATTAGAGGCTAGTATTTTTGGATTGGAATGAAGAAAGATGTGATTGATTCTATAGTTATATGCTTGGAGTGTCAGAAGTTAAAGGCTGAGCATAGCCATCCAACAAGATTTATATAGCCACTACCCATTCATCACTAAGTTTCCCATGAGAACAAGGAAACATGATTCCATCATGGTAGTGGTGGAAAATCTTACAAAGGTTGCACATTTTATTCCATTCAAGATGACTCGTAAGGCAACCAACATTGCATAGATTTATGTGAAAGAAATTGTTAGGCTACATGGTGTGCCAAAGGAAATTGTGTTAGAAAAAGATCCCATGTTCACTTCCAACTTTTGGAAATGGTTATTTAAAGGATTTGGGACAAATTTGAATTTTAGCACAACATACCATCTAGAGTTAGATGGGTAGATGGAGAGGATCAACCCATAATTGAGGATATGTTGAGAATGCATGTAATGGACAAGCCTTCAAGGTGGGAATATTATCTTCATTTGGTTGAGTTTTCTTATAACAATGGGTATTAGGAATCATCGAATATAAGCCCATTTGAAACCTTGTATGATAGAAAATGTAACACGCTAGTGAGATGGGACAACCCAACAAATAATGTTTTATTGGGATAGAATTGCTAAGGGAAATGGAAGAGAGATGATAAATATTGGGCATAATTTAAAGGTTGCATAGGACAGAAAAAAGAGCTATGTTGACAAAGGCAGAACACATAGAGAATTCAGAGTGGATGAGCATGTCTTTTTAAAGGTAAACGCTAAAAGGAGCTCACTAAATTTGGGAAGTAGCCCAAAGTTGGCAGTGAGATACTATGGACTATTTGAAGTTCTAGAGAGAATAGCCCTCGTTGCATACATGCTTACATTGTCTGCATCCATGAGAATTCATAATATGTTTCACATGTCTTTATTGAAGAAGTATGTGCATGATCCTAACCACTTGATTGATTGAACTGTGATCTAGGTGGAGCACAAAAGGGACTTTCAGGTGGAGCAAGTGCGCATCTTGGACCAAAAATTCAAAGTGATTTGGAGCTAATCCATTGACCCAGTAAAGGTCCAATGGAATTGCTACGATCATGAATATGCCACATGGGAGCATGAGGAGGCCATGTAGGAGTACCTTTAACGTTTTTCATATTTTTTAGGAAATATGAATGTACATTTGTATATAAGTATATAAGAGTCCATATTTTATAGTTGGATTTCCTGGAGCCACAACTTTGAGACTTCCTATCTGACCTATTCTAGATCTCTGGAAAAGAAGTGGAACAACTTGAGGGATTGCGATGTAGAGAAGGGGGTACACTTCCTTAGGTTGTGTAGGTTGACGGGAATGAGAGTTGCTAGTTGGAATTTCTATAGGAGTCATTAAACTATGAAGTTATTGAGTATTGTGATGTAAACTTTGTATATATGTACACTAGTATGGTGACGTGCACCGAGGACAGTGCAAAATGTAGGGGGAGGGGAATGCAACACCCTAGTTTTTAATCCATAGGTTAGTAATGTATATTTGTAAATGCGATGAATGGTTGCAGGCCAAGTGATGTAATATGTGAACATTGTATATCGAAAATAATAAAATAAAATCATCATTGGCTGCAAATGGATAAGGACAGAGTCACGGGGGATAAGTTTCCACAAGAGAGAGTAGCTAAAGGGGGTCCAAGGGAAAATTACACATGCCTAATAGACCCTAAGCCACTTTTGTAAATCATTTTGTTATTAATATTTACCTCATTTGAATTTTCAAACCAATCATCGAATGCATGTCAAAAGGTTGGTGGGCAAAGTCATCTCACCTAGTATTGAAGAATGGGCTAAGTACGTGCATGTAAGAGGTGGGTGAAATAGTCATTTCACTTAGTTATTAGAGTGTGGGATGGGTACAATCCTTTTGGGGAAATGTGAGAGTCAACAATATGCATGAAGAAGAAGAAAAGGAAATTTTAAAAGAGAGAGAAGGTAGTTTTTACAATTGGGTAGAAGGGAGGAAAAGAGAGTTGGGTGTTGAGAACGAGTGGGAAACCATAGTGGGTACTGAGGGTAGCTTGTTGAAGCTAGAAAATGCATGAAGAATGAGGATGTTAATTCCATGAGTGATTTTCTATTAAGGAAATTACCCAAGAGCATGTGAGATAGTTGTTGTCAGAACTTCTGTTACAGTTGGAATTCCTAGAGTTCCCAATTGATAGATTTCATGGCCAACGTGTGCTAAAGCGCTGGAGGAAAATGGGATTTCTTGAGGCAATGTATGGAAAAGAAGGGGATCCCATTCCTTGGGTTATGCAGGTTGAGGGGAAAGAGAGCTTGTGGATTGGAATTACTCTAGGAGTTGGCTTGTTAGGTATTAGGTTTTTGAGTGGATAATAGATAGCCATAGGAGCCATCCTTCTTATGAATTCATAGCCCTAGCTCAAGGGTGACTTGCTGCTAAAAGAGATAGAGCAGTGAGTTATATGGTTGGATGGAACGTTCATTGTCTGCATCCAGTTGTGTAATTTCTCATAATATGAGCATTCTAATCTATTCTTTTATTTATTCTTAATTGTTGAGTTTTATTGTTGCATTTTATCCTATGATTATGTGTTTAAATTCTCTATGTATGCTTAAATAATTTGCATTCACAAATTTTAAAATGTTGGTAGTTGCATGAAATTTTTTGTCATACTACACACATGCATTTTAGATTGGTATCAGAGTATTTTTATTTGGTTTAGTAGTAAGTATGCTACACTAGTTTAAAAAAGAACTAAACAAGTACATAACTATTATCAACCATAGAGAATTAGATTTGATTTACTCATTCATACAAATGAATTTCACAAAAGCAAACATAGCAATCAATGCCAATGAACACCATCGATAACTTACTTATCAACCTTATCTCCTCCTCCCATATATGTTAAGGAAATAATGTTCTTTGACACCATAAAACTTAACAAAATATATAACCATCATTATCAATTTACATGTTTATAAAACTTAACAAAATATATAACCATCATTATCAATTTACATGTTTATAAAATCATGTTTAAATAAAAATGGATTTTTGTTTATTATTGAATGTATGGGAAAGTATGATATTGTCATCACTAAAAACAAAAATGTAATAAAGTAGGATTGGAACTTAAACATGGATTATAACAATTGGCAAGTATTAGCATATAGTTATTAAAACTAGATCTACCCATCGCATAAATAGTTGCATTTGGTATCATATGTATGTAACTTTCATTCCATCATCTATAATGACGTTCCAAAATAACCATAAAACAACATAAATTGTGACTCATTTTACATGATGTTAAATTCTTTGTGAGTTGTTTTACATGATGTTCTTTAGCCATTAGACTCCCATGAAAGCAAAATTGTTTAGATATTACATTAGACAACCAGGGGTTAAGGGGAGCCAAGTACGTTGTGAAAGAGAAAACCTTCATAAAAAGAGGGACTTTTTATTTTCAAAATTTTACAACATTATTAGAGAGTAATAATGATGCAAGTTACAACAACATTATGTGTCTTATTTTAAGGCAGTCTCAAATTTATTCAATGTCGGGAAAAATGTTGTTAACGAAAATGTCATAAAAAATCCAAAAAAGTCATTAAAGTCACTTATGACATGGTTTATAACAGTATGAATAATATATTTTTTTCTAAGCTAGAAATGGTGTTACCTTTTATTAACTAAAAATAACAATTACAGAGCATTTGTTAGTATGCCAGAGCTTCCAACAAAGGAAACCAATTCTGGCTTCTAAGTTGAGTTTGCAAAAATATTGTATTGTTTGTCAAAATTGACAGTGTATCTATACTCACTATAGCCTATAAACTTAAGCAAGCTAAGACAAAAGAAAATTGATTTTAATATAACGGGGAGAGTCATTAACATAGTTGAGGGATCCTCATGCTTCAAGTGCATTGTGTGCACCATGGTTAGGAGGTTGAGTAGGCCAAACCAGAACATGGCGTTCTGTTGCGGGGCTAAGAGTTGTTTGTAGAGTTCTACAATTCTGGCCTCCATTTGTTCGTGACAAAATCTCAATTCTTCCATATCTTGACAGATTACGAATATGAGTTGCAGTTTGTCTGCAAAGAAGTGAATTGGTTGCTCATTCATGCCTTGCATGGGAAGACTCTCCCCTTGCTGAGTTTTCATGCCCCATCACCTATATCCATGTAAGACACCCAACCCCCTAAGTACCTTTTTAGGGATGGGGTACTAAAATTTCACTTTTCCTCAACCATCTTCAAGGCTACTTTTGAGGACACCAACATCTTTTGCTCGTCGAGAGATTTCCAACATCTATAAGTTTGCTCAGAATGGAGATTTGGATCAAAATTTATGGCCTCTTAAAAATTTAGGGTCATTATTGGAATAAGCTCACTTTACTGCCATGTGGCACCCACATGTCTCCACATCACCTATGTCATCTCACATGTCATAACACGTCGCCCTCTAGTGTAGATGTGGCTACTAGCGTGGACGCTAGTGTGGCACATGCCACCCAATTCCACCAGGTCCTCAACTTATCGGGCCTCAACCTTCCACACGCCCAACACTTTCCCCTCATTTGGTCGAGACCCAATTTAACCTGGTCTTGACACTTGTCCACTAGGACATCGGTACATCGAGACCTCGAGAAATCGGTCATTCGCATTTCACATGGCCCCAAAAGACCCAATCTGGTGTTGAGCTGGCACCTTGCACACACGACTTTCTCACATAATGCCACATGTCTTAATCATGGCATGATATGTGATCACCATCATCTCATGACACATGGCACTCTTTTCCCTTGCAAACCACCTTCTCATTACGCCAAATTTATCTTGACACATGGCACAATCACCACATGACACGTGGACCTCCCAAGTGGACTGACATGGTATACACGCCATAATTGTACTCGAAGCTCACCTAATAGGACGTTGACACCTATCTGTCGAGCATTGGTTTGGTTATGTCGTCTGACGTTGTCTTGGGACCTCGACTCTTCTACATTTTGCATATCCCCAAAATTCCCAATCTGAGATGAACTTGCACCTAGGACACATGGGCCTATCCACAACCAGCTACCTGCCCTAAACTTGGCACGAAACGTGGCCATCGTCACCTCATGACACGCGACACTCATTTTCCCCCCGGAGCTCTGTCTGAAACTACTAAAACCACTTGACACATGGCACAACCCACACTTGACACAAAGACCCCATGTGGAACTGACATGGTGTACACGTCATCACCAAGCACAAGGGTTTGTGCAACTAGACGTCACCACTTGTCCTAATTGCATTGGATGGATGACATCATCTCAGATCTCAGGATGTCGGGACTTTCTCGATGAAGTATAACTGCGAGAAACCTATGAGGATTATGAGATGATTGATTAAGGTAATCTAGTGATTATGACTCATAGGCCTTGTCTACAAGATCTATGGCTAATACCTCTCACCCGTAGATATGATGGCTAACATTTAGAGACGTTGACACAATAATCCAGGTATGACTTGGCCCCACACTTAACCTATGGGTGAATCAACCTTCGCCATGTGGAATCCTCTACCATGTTGTCTTCCTACAAGACTTCCACATCACACATGGTGTCATCTTCCTGCTCACACTTATATATATAATAAAGGGTTTGGAACCCCATGTGGGAACCCTGCCCACCAATATTGGCATAACATGCTTCCAAAGGGGTTTGGACTTAGAAATTATTTGGGGGTCTGATGCTCCAATACCCAGGATGATAAACTCTCTCTTGATATTTTTATTAAGGTCTACGGCTACTATCTCTCGACTGGTAGATCTGATGGCCCTCGATCAATCGTTGATTTCATAAGGATTTTCACCGACTAGACTAGTCCATCTCTTGGATGGTCAAGATCAATACCTTTCCCCAAATCGACGGCTATTGTTCCTAATTATTTTACGGGGTAAGTTTCAAAGGGTGATAGTTCGTCATTGGATGGTTGAGATCGACTCGCATTTTGGGATCGACGGCTACCGTAACTCGTCAATTTACTCAAGAAGTCAATGGAACAAGGAGGGTGTTTTGGACTTAGAAATATTGTAACCCTCCAAAACACCTTCTCGTCGGGCTTGTTATCAAGGTACAATCGACCTCTCTCAACCTGTATCCCATCAAGTGATAAGCTTGCTACTCGTCCCTCATTTGACAAATCAGGAATATGGGTATTATTGACCCTCTCAATCCTCTCATACAAAGCACTACCACGATTTCCATTTGACAGTAGAGGGGAGTATATCACCTTGCTCGACTCAATGTTTTACATTCAGTTATTATCTTAAATCCTGGTTTCTTGCATAGAAAACTCAATACGACGATAGATATATCTGTGTGCACACATGAACCATAGATTCTAGTTCATTTTCTCTATCTTAGAACATTACAGGATACTCATATTCAGTCGTGTAAGGAATGCACCATTCTTTCCATCCTATAGACATTCAAATGCAAGGGTTTACCAATATGAAGCATCATTATTATCATTTAGGCATGCACATCTATAGCACATTTACAGATAACAATCATTCATTTCACTTTACACACATAATGTATAAATAATTATATGTTCAATGAAGAAGTTCACCATCCAACTAACCATGGGTGTGCGCCTTTCCACCCAACCATAGGCTCTGCTTGCTCAATTACTTCGAAAATAGGCCACCCCCATGCCAAGCCATGATACCACCAAGGAGTCTCTCTCAGGTCCTCAAAGAAGTTTAGTAAGTGAAGGCCATTCTCCCTCACCCCACTACTAGTATATGAATTACCTCACACCCACCTAGCCCATGCCCCATCTAGTTTTATCAGATACCCTCCTAGTATCAAGTTCATGGCCTTCTCGGCTCAGGTCGGTTTCTTGGGCTCTCAAACTGAGTCTCAGATCTCAAGATATTTTATGTTTATATGATTTTTACACAATCATCCCTCTCCTCTAGAATCCAAACTCCGTAGAGTTCATATTCCTCGACCCGATCCTCTTCTCTCCAATCATGTGTCTCCTCTCTATTGCAGGACCCCGTGCCCTTCTCTTGCACACATAGCTTGGGAAAATTCTCAACCTGTCCCATTTCATCTTTCAGAAGGAAACCCATGGGTCAACCATAGGGACTCAGGGTGATCTCCCTTGTTTTTCCTCTAGCTGAAAAATTTATGTCACTTTAGGCATTCCTCCATACTTCCATTCATTAAGGGTGGTTGGTTTCTCAACCACTAGTCCTCCCTCATTAACCGATTTGCCTTGAAATCAGAGTTAAGGGAAATAATTGAATATTTTCAAATTAATTCTTCAGCACAGAGGCTTGGGTTTCCTTTAGTCTAATAGAACCTCCTCTCATTCCTCTAGTGATATCATGTCTAGTAATCTTAAGGCTTCACCCCACAGTTAGTTGTTGGCATTTTCACTTAAGAAATAATACAATTATAATGCTCATATTCCATGGCATGGAAATCATTAAACATGATTAATTACATACTGAGGGAAATAGGGGTATTACAATCCCATATTCTCGATCGTGGGTCCCCTTTTCTCACCATCTTCCTCTATTGGTTCATTAGGTACCTATTCTTGGAGCAAAGGGATCTCTTCCTCAACTATAGCATGGCCCCAGTCTTCTTCACTCATGGATGGACTTGGTTCTTCCTCCTCCATACATGCAACAAAGGAATTCCTTTCCTCTTCTCAAATTTCCACTAAAGGTTACGCAAAGTCTATGCTAGTCGAGGAGGAGGATGAAGATCATTGCTTGAAATAGACCCCACGAGAGGAACTATTGCCTCGTTTGGAGCAAGCCTGCTCTCGAGGCATGTTGATAACAAAGGAGAGGTGTGCAACAGGGAAACACCAAATATTTGAGCCACAATGGATCCAAAGCCTTCCAGGAAAGATGAGATAAAGATGCCATCTAATCGATGACAGAGTAATGAAACAAGGAACCTTGGAATGACATATAGAATGAGATATGCTCTAATAATTTTGTGTCGTCGAGTCACCCATAACTCTTGCAATGAAAACTTCCATAACTATTATATTATTTTCCTACAGGTCGACAGTACCACTGAATGGATTTCAGGCATTCATCGTACCGACTAGAGCGAATGTTCATGAGGTATGAACTGGCAGGGGAGTTGGGTCATTTAAATTCACCAGGTAAATAAATATCACAACGCACCAGGTGGCACCCTGAAACCTACGTTGACTTGTGCTCATGCATGCGGGTGTGACACCCCATCCAAGGGGAGACCTTCCTTCTGTGTTATTTCTATGCATTCATGGAGTAGTGGGGGAGTGGGATGATGTTGACTATTAAAATATATGTCTTTCCCCTGACACTCGACTCTCGCATTGGCTAGTTTATCTACAATCTTATTAGCCTCTCTCCATAGATGTGAAGGGATATATACCATGTTGCAGAGCAACATATATTTGAGTAGCTCTATTTGGCTTAACAATCTCCAGCTAGGTGATATTTTCACAGGATTAGAACCATTGAGAAGTTTAGAAAGAATGTTTATGATGATCTGTGAGTCCCCCTCTGCTATCATCTTATAGTATCCTAGGTGTGAGGCCTCTTGGATTCCTTTAAGGAGACCCCATAGATCCATTGAGTTGTTAGATTCATGACCAAGATTTACGACGAGGATGTTACATATGTTTCCCTTGTAGTCTCAGAAGACTACTCCATATCCCACAGGGCCCAGATTCCCCTTGGATGCACCGTCAAAATTAATCTTCAGAAATCCTAAGGAAGATCTTTTCCATGTAACAACACTTTATGAGGATAGAGGATGGAAAGGATCAATAGAAATAGAGTTTTTTAGATTGAGATTCCAATGAGATAAGATAAGTTGTTCATGTAGATCACAGTCCAGATCGTCTACTGACCATTTTTTAGATCTGATAGTTTCCTGAATGTTTGTTTTTATTTTTTACCAAGTGAGCTCTATTGGTGCTTTCTTTGAGTGGAAGATCCTCCTGTTGCACTCCTTCCATAGTTTCCATACCACGAAACCTGGAAGAAGCTGCCAAATTCTATTTAGGTAGGATTTTTGCAAACATTGGGTCGCCATTTCTCAATTACAGTGGATATGTTGTCATTATTTCTATTACTTTTTCTCATGGTTTGAGCAAATTGGCCTTGTATTCCTGAGCTATATGATCAATGATTAAGAATATGATCTGAATTTTCTCCATGCTGAGAACAAAGAGGGCATATCGAAGGTCCAACAAATTCTCTTTTTAGCAGGTTATCCCAAGTGAGGAGGAGTTTTTGAATTAAGAGCCGGAGAAAGGTGCAGACTTTGGACCACATATTTGATTTCCAAATGGTGCACCATGTTCACTCCCTCATCTGAAGATGGAATTGAGATTTGATGGTATATGCTTATTTTATTGAGAAGGTCCCTTGGGAAGAATGACCCCATCGAAGAATATATGTTATGATCCATAATCAAATCTTCCTTAAAGCCACTTCATTTTTCCAAGGGTCAAATCACAATCTACAGGGAGTTGAAGGTATGTATGATTCAACTTTCATTCTCTCCATGATTGAGAATCCTCTGGCACTTTCCAAAGGTCTTCCACTCATAATCTTTCATGATTTGGCATAAGGAAATGGACGTCCTGTAGAGTGTTCTCTTGCAAGAGGGGTGACATATGTTACCAAGAATCTAACCAAAAGAAGGCATTATGACCCCCCCTACAATTCCCAGAAAGCGTGGACTTGAATAATACCACGATTCTCTCAAGATGCATTCCATATTGAGGATCCATTGATTTGGTCATTCCATCTTATGATATTTGCTTCCTCTGTATTTGGCGTATATTTGTTCCACCAGAATCGGGCCTAGAGGTCTTATGGTTGCTTCAATCAGTGCCACTAGGTCTTGGCTCCTATCACTTCATTAAGAATACAAGTATATTTAACACCAATACCACCTAAGAGATTTGGTTTGCAGATCTTGTCCCATCCAACCAGGGCCCATTTCTTCTTTTCATTGTTTCCCTGCCAAAGAAAAATTCTTCGTGTACTTTGAATGTTTTTTGACACTGCTTTAGGGGATACAAGAGTTGAGAATAGATAAACATGAATGGCTTGGAGAACATATTTAAGAAGCACTAGTCTCCTGGATATGTTGAGGGATCTAAAGGTCCATGATTTGAGTCGATTGTGCATGGAATTGAGGATGGATTCCCAAGAGTTGTTTCGAAGGATATTATCAGTCAAAGGTACACCCAAGTAATTAGATGAAAGAGAGATCTGGGAGAAGACAATAAGGTGAATGATGTGATTTTGGATGGCCATAGGTGTATTAAAGAAGAAAATTTGTGATTTTTCTTGGTTGATGGAAGTGCCTGAGGCATCACAAAAATCCTTGAGAATGTTGTTGATTTTTGGGGCCTCTTTTGTTGTTGGGGACCCCATCATCATGGTGTCATCCAAAAACTGACTGTGAAATATGGTTGGGTGAATTTCATGCAAGGGTATACCCTCGAGAGTGTCGTCAACAATGGAGGATTTGATATAACGGCTTAATCCTTCATCCATGATGAAAAAAGGGAAAGGGGAAAGAGGGTCACCTTGGCTGATGCCTCTGGACGGAGAAAAGGTTTTTGATGGGACACTATTCACAAGGATAGAGAAAAAGGTAGAGGAGGTAAGATTAAGGATCCATTCAATCTAGTCACTACTAAAGCCAAAGGAAGCAAGGAGGGATCACATGTATTTCCAACTGAGTTTGTCAAAATCCTTAGAGAGATCAAGCTTGATAATCATCTCAAGTGTTCTGGTGGTTTTTAAGGAATGAATTACTTCGTGTGCTAGAATAATATTGTCTAAAATTTTCCAACCTTAAACATATCATGTTTTCTTTTTTGAAATAGTTAAAGGAAGGATGGGCTTGAGACGAAGATCCATTACCTTAGTAATAATCTTGTAGATGACGTTACAAAGAGAAATGGGCCAAAATTTATTTGGATTGGTGGCTCCCTCTTCCTTGGGAATCAGAGTAAGGAATGTGGCATTGAGAGCTAGAAGGACTCCTCGGTTGACTCTTGAATCTTACACAAGTTGTCAGAATTCTTCTCAAATCATTTACCAACAGTGGTGGAAGAAATACATAGTGAAGTTGTTCGGTCCAGGATATTTCCCTGGCTTGATCCACTTCTTCAACTGATATTGGTCTTAGCAGAGGTTCATTTTGTTATGCAATGATTAGGGAGGGTATCTGTTGAGTTATTTTGTGAATTGTTTTTGAGTGGTCGAGACATGGTTCAGAGAGAAGGCCCTTGAAGTGGTTGACCAGTTCTTGTTCCATTCCCTCATGGTCCATGATTTTTTGACCATGTTCATTCTATAGCCTTGTAATTTTGTTGTTATTCCTTCTCTGGATCATGGATATTTGGAAGAACTTTGTGTTCTTTTCTCGTTATTTTAGCCATTGCGCTCTGTATTTTTGGTGCCAAATAATTTCCTCTTGGGAATACCTCTCTTTCAGTTTTTTCTTTAAGTTTTGTTTCTCCGCTTGAAGATATTCTGAGTTGCCTTAGGTAATGATTTGTTTATGTATTTCTTCCATGCATTGCTCCATGGATTTGTGGGCCTGAAACATATTGAAAAACACATTTTTGTTCCATTCTTTGATCTTCTATTTGAAGTTCTTCAAATTTTGCTGGAATTTGTACATGAGGGTACCATGTGAGACATCAGCCTCATCCCACCAAGATGGGGTGTTGTTTTGGAAGTCAGGTGGGTTAACCAAAAATTTTTTACTCTGAAGGGTTTACTATGTGGGGAACTTGAGACGTCTATCCAAAGCTAAATAGTCCAATGGTTTGATCCCAAGTGTGGAAGAATGATTGCTTATAGTAATCGGCCTTCTGGAACTAGTGATTATGAAATGAGGAACCTATTTATCTTGCAGGAAACCTGATGAGAACCAAACCATTTTTTGGACCAAGTATAGACTCCATTAACTGTATTTAGATCGACCAGATGTAGATCCTCTATTATCTTATGGAATATGGTGTTGTCATTATCTAATATCCTAATTCCCCCTCATTTTTAATCCAGAGAGACTATTATGTTGAAATCGCCCCTAGAATCCAATGACAGTTTCCAACAATGTTATTCAGACTTCATGGGATTTTGAGGAATGCCTCATTTTCCCGAGTCGAATGTCATCCATATACATTTGTTATGATTCCTTCCTTGTTGGATCTGATGGATCTGTATTGCGTTGTAATAGACCAGGTGGTTGAAAATAAATTCTCCATTATATTCGTGTTCGGATTCCAAAATATTGCAATGCCTCCAGCCGCCCCTCTAGAATCGTTATAAATGAAGTTGTTCGACCTCCAACACTTGGAAAGAGTGTTCTCAGTTTTTTCTTGAGTAAATTTGGTCTCTTGAAGGAGTAATATATCAATATTTTTTTCCAAGATACTATTTTAGAGAATTCATTGCTTGGTTATACCATTTAGGACTCTTACATTCCAAGAGATGATCTTCATGAGGAGGGTGGTGGTGGGGAAAGAAATAATCCCTCTGTGAGATTTTGTATCTAAAAAAAATAATCATGAAGGATCCTACCTCCCCAATGAGTTGTTTCGTGGATTTTATTCCTCATCTTTTACTTTCCTTTGATGATTTGCAGACTTCTTTTCTTGGATTTTGATGAATTCCTAAGATTCCCCCAAATCTAGAGGTTGCTCCAGCCATGGAGTTTAATATACTTTGTGGAATTTTCGTAGTTTTTCCAAGGGTATTGAATGTAGATATTTGTTATTGTATGCCTCCTCAATATTTTTCATATCTACATCAGCTAATTCCTTTTCATCCAATACCATTTCTGCATCTCCTCCATCCTCTGTGAGTTGATCTTCTTCAGGTAAAATTGATGATGGAATGGGATGTATTTTTTCTACGATGGGCTCTTCAATCACCTTGGTTTTACCTTGATTATTCTTAGTGTTTGTATAGTTATGTGGATCTTCCACCACTTGAGAGTCTGGCAGTTGGTTTAAGATTTCAAATGAGTTGCTTGTTGTTGGCAATTTTGATGGCCCAGGGGATGATTTTTTTGGGGTTGTTCTTTTTCTCCCTAGTACTTGAGTGAGGTCGTCTTTGGGATTTTCTACTACTCCACTTGCTTCTTTTGGGGGGATGTTGAGGGGAAAAAATCTAAATATATGGCCATGTTCATGACACTTGCAGTAATGGAATGAAATGTGCTCGTAATCAATGGTTTGTGTCTATTCCTGATCTCGAAATTCCAAAGTTATCGAGCCAGGAAGGGGCTTGGAAATTTTCATATAAACATAGATCCGAGCATAGGAAGGGTAGAACCTATGACAAGTGGCTTCTGTTGTTTTGACGTATAGACCCATGGTATTTCCTATTCCTTCTATAATCTCACCAAGACAAAATTATTACGGGAGAGAGTATAATCAGATCCATATCGAGGAATATCAGATCCTCTTTTTCTGGGATGAAGCACTTCATCCAATAGTGAATATATAAGACTGTGGAATTGAAGAAGTATGGTTCACCTTCAAAAACCCTTCCTTTGTCCTCCAGGCTGCGAAATATAGTCGTGAAGAATCCCTTTGATCCAAGCTGCGAGTAAAAGTGTCCTTTGGGATTCCACCAGGTCTGGATTCATTTGGTCAGATCTCTTTCCGATGGCCATAGTCCAAGAAATTTATCGATCAAGGCATGTTCATTCATGTATTTTGTTTTTTCTGCAACTCTAGTTGAGCTGAATACATATTTGGGAGACGCTAAGGCTTGAGGAATTCACTTACTCAGCTCCCATATCCGATCCAACTTTGGATGGGAGGTTTCGGCTTCAAGCTCCATGGATTTACCCTTATTCATCTCTTCATGATAAAGTTGATCTTTCAGGTGTGGCGGTGGCTCAAATGGTATCCAAGAGTCCCTAGTACCCTTTGGTTCATTTGTTGTCACATCACTATAGGAGGGTGATCGCGCCCCCTCAACCTCTACCATAATGAGATCCCAAGGCATGATCAGACGATTGTCGCATGATTGCAGCTGGGGTCCACGTCGATTACTAGAACCCTAATCTTATAAGACCATTCAAACCCTAAGTAAATCTCTTTTCCATGACTCAACAACACTTATTTTGTTTCCACACAACTGTATGAATACTATTAAATATCTCTCTAAATTGATTTTAACCTTAGATTTATCAAGAGTCGAGAGATCAAATATTTGAAAGTGTAAACATTGTTTACATTACAAAAACTTGTAAATTGTTTGCATGTCGAGGGATTAGATTCCTCTCGATGCTTGCTATATTCGAGGTTAAGAAGGATCTAATGTGGTTATATATATATATATATATATATATATATATATATGTTTCTCTACTAATGACAAAAATGAGGTTATTTTCAATGTTTGCTCTGATGATTTTTTCACATTATTTACAATGTTAGATAGGATGTGGTAAATGAAGTTTTCTACCATTATTATATCAACTTCATTAATTACAAATAAAAAAACAAAGTAAATGGTGTTCTTCATGACACTCTTTGGAATATATATATATATATATATATATATATATATATATATATAGAGAGAGAGAGAGAGAGAGAGAGAGAGAGAGAGAGAGAGAGAGAGAGAGAGTCAAAATGGTTAAATTGTATTGAGTCAAAAGTTGTTTCTTTACTTGTTCATTGGATAATTTTAAGGGGAAAATGACTCTTTATTTGTATAGTCATCTCCCCTCCCTAAAATGAGATGGGAGACAATTGATCATAGAGAATCCTTTTGTTTCTTACATTTTTATCATTCCAAAAGAGTCTGGATAGATCTAGATCAATTACTTACATAAGATATGACAAAAATGATACATACTAGATTAGAATTGGCTAAGTTATCACAATGTTATACAACCAAGAAAGGCCAAATGAGGCATCTCTCTCCTACAAACTCCTTTTAGCTAAAAAACAAATTTTGGATACCTAGGTAATGTCTCTCATTTCCTAGTTTTCCATATGTTTTCAATTAGATTTCCTTCCCCAAGTGAGCCAATGTGAGGTGTAGGGGGTGGGTTTTTCAAGATGACTTTGAGGACTATCCTTTCTTGTTTCCTTTCCATTCTTTGTTCTTCCCTTCCATGAAAACAACAAGCTCAACATGGAATATGTGTTGTTCAATTTCTTTTGGTGGAGATGGAGGATCTTCAACTATTTCAAGGGATACTATAGTTGCTTCATTCCCTAGTGTATTTTACTTTGTGGGGATGGGTGTTCCTTTTTATGAATGATTCTCACCTCATTCCTTGGGATTTTTAAAGGCCTCGAAGTCTCCTAATGGTTGGAAGTAGTTTATGCCACTACAGAGGCCAATATTGGTGGATTTTGGGTTCCTAGGTTGTGCCTTCTTTTTTTTGTTGATCATCAGTTTGAAAGATATCTAGTCACCTTCCTTTCCTTACTGTAGGATTCTAATCAATGGAGTCATAAATGAGTTCTACTTTGAGTAGTTAGATGGAGGAGAGTTTAGAAAGGTAGGAGAGAAATCTCACGAGTAGTGATTCACAAAGTGGTTGTAGGTATGACACACATTGTGTATAGGTATCTATTCATAGTCTATTTTTTTGTAATAGTATAGTCATTTAGCTAAAGAAAAATGGCCTCTAGAATTCCCTTGTCCAAATTTGTTTCCATATAGATGCAAGGACATGAGTATTATCCCCAATTTGGTTAAGATGTCGTGATGAATTTCTCTAAGCGTTACAAAATGAGCCCATTTTTTTACTTTATTTTTTTATGAGTATTCTTTGTTAACTTGTTCAATTTGATCATCTTCTCGATCATTTTAACATATGAAATATTTTCAACCACATTTTTTTTTTGTAATTTATTATAAAAGTCACAATAAAAGTTTAAATGTTGGTCATAATATAGGTCACAACTAATGGCAAACAAAAGGTTGATAAACTGGTTAAAAACCTCTTTATGAATGAAAAAGAGGCTTTTTAAATGAGAGTATTTAGTAAGATATGCTTTGCATTTCACTTGAATATAATGGTGAATAAACAAAAAATTAAACATTTCAAAGAGGATCTATATTCTTCCATTCCAAATAGGGGAGAAGAGCATAAAATATAATGTAGAAAAGATGGTGAGACGATATCAACATTTGTATCGAGGTAAGGGTTTTAAAGAATTAAGGTTTCAAGTTATGTTTTTTCATTTTAAATCTATTTAGATAATAATTAAATATAACCCCTAACACACCAACCCCATTTGTATTCATACATAGATAAAGAATGGATAACATTTATGATATCTCTAACTAATCTCTTTGTGATATTAGAGGATATTTTAGGCATGTCTCAAGATTAAAATGATGTATGGAAAATAGTTGATGATTTACATCTAGGAGTTACCTAGACAACCAATATTGTAAAAGTGGTAACTAATTTTTGTTAGTTCTTCACATATTCATAATGGTGAAATTATCATCATCTTGTATAACCATGGAGATCAAAAAGTTTAAAGAACAAAGAGGTTATTGAACAAGAATGGCATCACAACCAATAAGGCATATTAGCATGCACTCTCACGTAATTAATATTCACAGGGTCAATGAAATTGCAATCTTTACAAACTTCGAATTAATTTGTAAAAAAATTTAGGGTGAATGTAAAGATAAGGCCGAACATCTCATACCATTGCATTTGGTGGTAAGGTATATTGTGAAACATTTCTTTACTTTTCATATACATATAATGGTAGAGGAGGATATCATGTTGAGGCCAAACAAATGTTCTCATTTCTAGTGTTTAATTTTTCCAATACAGACGTTGGTTGTTAAATCTTATCACCAAGTTCAGTTCTAGCTACCTCATGGTCTCATCGCTTTTTCTTTCTAGTTGGCATACTCTTTCTAGTTGGCATATTTTAGTCATGTTTATTTCTATCCATCTCGAGAACTTTTCCTCTTTGTGAATTTATATTTTTGGATGCCTTTCGAGGCAAGTTTTCATAGGTTGGGTATTTTTCCCTTCCATCCATAACTCATGGTAGTTGTATTCAAAGCCTTTTTTATTGTATAAAATTCATGTACTTTCATGATTTTGTTTTAATGGAATTATGAAGCATTTTGTCAAAAACAGAAATTTGTATACTTCTTATATATTCGATGAAGAAATTTGCTTCATGTACAATAACTCATTGCGCCATGGAAAACATACACAAGATTTATATAATTAAAAATATTATCTCAAATGTAAACCCAAAAGTTACATCCTCAAATTAGATATTTATTTATGATCTTCATCATATATATCATTGGTGCCCGAAGTTGTTGTGGGAATATTAGTGTTCATGAACATTCATCTACCTCTAGGCACATGTGGAATAACAAACAATGTTTCCTACTCTAAAACTGATGGTGAAAGAAAAATCGCCTATAGTGACTTGGCCACACATATGGCTAATTTTTAATTGATAAAAATTTATTTGAGTCAATTGAAAAGAGATGTACATTTTTGTCTATCCTTACATGAGATCTATAAAAGGTTTCAAACCACTTGCATTTGAGTGGTATTGGGTTAAATGATTCACTATATTCTATCTCAGTAATTTTTTATATGGTTCCCACATATTCCAATTCATTATCAATGTCTATCTGATATGAAGCACATGTGTTACTGATATGTAAGAATGCTACCATAACTCCACATTTTTGTGTCTTTTGCTTCTAATATTTTTTCTCTACCCAAAAATGATGGTGGTTTGCATACATTGAAGGGCACAAACATATATGGTATATCGTTTGAAAGGATTTCAAATGTATGTGATATAAGTGATGACAAGATTATGAAAAAAAAAAAAAAATTATATGCATGACAAGATAGTTGTTTTCATAATTTGAACATGAATATGAACATTATTCGTTGTTCTTTTTTTCTATTTTTTTTTTTGGAAAAAAAATCGCTCAATTATATTATATAATATAATTTTTTTACAAAATACCAAATCTTCTCCAAAGAGTTTTCCACATATTTTCAAAGGAGATAGGCAAAAACTGTTTATTAGAGCCCATTACAAAAACTTTCGGTCATCTTCAAAAGAGTCTTTAGGAAATCCTTAGGAAAAAGAATCCAGATACCACTTCAAAGAGAAGGATCTATTCTTGTTCTTACCAACAGAAACAAACAGGAAAAAAAAAACTAAGCAAAAGAAGCTCCAAGAGACTGAGCTAACTAGAAGATGAGAACCCTAGGAAAAAGATAACAGATTTTGAAATGACTCCTTGGGCCAGCTGCTCCATTGGTCCACTTTTGATAATATAGATTACCTTCAGAATCCTCCAAAGCTTTCTTAGATAATGAATCATCTTCAATGTTGAAGTTTCTGTAAATATGTTGAAAAGTGATTTTGCGAAAAATCCCAGTCAGCTTTGAAATTCTAGCTTTCCATCCCTCCAAAGTGCTCACCTGTAAGATGCCCTCTTTCTTTAGCCAATCGATAACCACCTTTGAGTCAACTAGTAAATGAAGATCAGGAAGTAATAAAAACTCAGCAAGCCATAGTGAAGCCCAGGCCCCCATGAGTTCTGTGTCGAGTTCAAATTGGTAGAGATCAAAATATCCTTTAGTAGCTTGTCTTTTGGGTAAGAAATGTTACAAAGAGGAAGAGCTAAAATCTTATATATCATTGTCTTCATCGACAGACTAGTATCCTCAAACAAATCTTTATTCCTCTCTTGCCAAATATACCATATAGAATAGGTTTCTATATAAGTAGGGACTGATTTATCCTTAATCCAGCTCTGCATACATTCCAGAAGAGTAAATCCTATCCAGCTCCTCTTTAATCTTAATTCCATATATAATGCATTCCAAACAAAATAGTAAAAGGACATGTAATAAAAATGTGATTAACAGATTCACATTCTGATTTACACAGTGAACAACATCCCGGGCCAGTCCAACCCCTTTTTTGAAGTATGTCCCAGGTTAATATTTTACCTTCCAGGGCCAACCACACAAATAATTTTACATTTAGTTGTATTTTCCACTTCCACAGCTTTTGTTTCCAGAAATCCACTTTCGATAATCCTTTCGCCGAGATAAGACTTGAGTAAAGGTTCTTAGCCGAAGGTTTTCTTGAATTGTTGCCTCCTAACCACAAGAGAGTATCCTTCTTATCTTGGATTAGTGCACCCGACGTTGATAATGCACTTCTAAACTCTTCCCATTCTTGCGCTAAGTCCCTTGTCAAATGCAAATCAATACTACTGATCCAAGAGGATAGCAATGAATGATCATCTAAAAGCTTATTGGCCTTAGCAAGTGTGAGAATATTCTGGTCCTTTAACTCCAACAACACATTTCTCGAAAGGAAAGAGTGATCCCCCATACCTAGGATTCTATCCTTTCCTAAGAATATAGAATGCCCATTTCTGAGAATCCATCTTAATCCATGCAGAATCAGAAATAAGACTTTTTAAAGTCCTAACCAGATTCTAGACAATCCGTTCTTTTTAAAAGACTTAATTCTGAGCCAATTAGTGATAGACGTCTGATAAAGATATTTGTCCAACATTACTCTGTGCCATATGCCTTCACCCATAAGAACTCGCCAACACATACTAGCTTCTAGGGACTTACTGAAGTCAAAAATATTATGAATTCCCCACCCCCTGAAGGAGATTGGAAGGGATAATCTCTCCCAACTACAGAGATGCATCGAATGGGAAACACCATTCCTTTTCCACAAGAAGTTGAACATACGATTTCTAAGGATTTTCAGGATCGATCCTAGAACAATCGCTAGTGACATCCAATAAATAGGTTGGCTAGAGAGCACCGCTTTCAAGAGCATAAGGTGCCCGCCTAAAGAAAGCCACCTAAAGCACCGATTGTTTATCTTCTTTTCCACTTTTTTAATCAACCAAAGCCAATCCTCCAAAAGCGAAGCTCCAACTTTCAGATAAAAACCAAGGTATTTGAAGCCTTGCTCTAACTCGATAAAATCATATGGAAAGAGAGCTTTGAACATAAACAGTTCCTGTTCAGTCAAACCTGATTGATGGAACGTTGATTTTGTTACATTTATCAATAGACTAGATGTCAAACTAAAAATTTTGAGAACTTTATCTATTTCCCACCACTCATGAAATGCAACACCTATCATTATAATAACATCATCCACAAAGAGAATATGAAGGATTTTAATGGAATTTGAAACTTGTATACTAGACAGTTTACCTTCTCTTTGACTGTCTTTGAGTAATAAGCTCAGACTTTCCATCACCAAGATAAACATAAGCAATGAAAGGGGGCATCCTTGCCTCAATCCCAACACTTTTGAAGAACTTTGTAGCTTCACTATTAATCAAGATAGAATAAGAGGAACATACCACACAGCTCATTATCCAGTTAGTCATTTTACAATCTAGTCCAATTTGCAAAAGGAGAATGCACAAGAGATCCCAATTAACACAATCATAATCTTTTTGGAGATCCATATTTAGAATCAAAGACTTAGATTTTTTCTGGTTTATACTATGGATACATTCTTGAACTGTGCCTATAGCATCCTGAATTTGCCTTCCCTGCAGAAAGCCCAACTATTCTTTCGAAAGAGATCTAGAAAGAATAGGTTTGATCTGATTCTCTATGATCTTTGAAATAATCTTATAACAGAGGTTACACAATGATATCGGCCGAAAATCTCAAAAAAGACGAGGCTTGTTCACTTTTTGGATTAAAGTGAGAAAGGTAGAATTTAGTGCTCCAGGAATAAAACCCAAAAGTCTAGACTCTTCAATCATTTCCAGGATATCATCTCCCACCAAGTCAAAGAAATGCTTAAAGAATTCCACAGTCCATCCATCAGGGCCTGGACTCTTATCTACTTTTAGACTTGAAAGGATTTTCTTCAGTTCATCTTTATCCACTGGTTTATAGAGAACCTCTAACTCTGATTCCAAAATCATATTCGGGAATAAGGAAGCCACTTTAACTTGATCAACCTTACTTATATTCACTAGCTTATTATAAAAATCTTTAAAATATTTAGCAGCTGTTAATTTAAGATTTTCCTAGCATTTGTAAACTGTACCCCCCTCATCCTGTATTTCCCAAATGAACTTTTGATTTCTCCTGTAGCTTGCATAGCTATGAAATAATTTTATATTTAGGTCCCCACTTTGTATCCATATGGCACGGCTTCGTTGTCGCCACTGTTCCTCGATATCCTTTAATAAAGTATTCCTTTCCCACTCTAAATATTTTAAAGAATGGTCTCTCATATTCAGACAGGTCCCCTCCAATATATTTTGTAATCTAAAGGAGATTTATTATTCAAGACTAAAAAGACTTGCATTCTTTAGGCTATTGTAATTCTTCTGCCAGATTTTTGTACTCTTGTTTAGATCTTTCAACTTCCAAACCAACCTCTTATGTTTACAAGGTTCCCTAAGATACAAGGGATCAATCCACAAATTATGAACCGGTGTATAAAACTCTTTATCAATCCTCCAAACTGGATTAAAATTGAAAGGAATTGTTGTGTACACTAACGGTAAATCTAGTTGTAAAAGGATTGGCGCATGATCAAAGATAAAGGGAAAATATACCCAAGATCTAAAAATACCACTGGATAACACTAAATATTTGGAAAGAAGAAATTGATCCAATCTCTTTGCTATGAAGGCATCACTCACTCTGCCATTTCTCCACGTGGGAACCAGTTTCCCCAGCTGAATGTCTATAAGTTTTTTATTGCAGAAGAGATTAGTAAAGAAAGTATGCAATGAACCAAGGTTTGATCAACTACCCCAACTTTCACCCGCCTTCAAAGTCAAATTCATATCTCCAACTAACACAAGATTTTTCAAAGACAACAGACCTGTTGCCTCTACTCTTTCCCATAAATATTTTCACTCAATACACGACCCATATATATTAAGAAGATTAAAAAACCTTTTGGATCCAAGACAATATCCTGTCAATAAAATACCACCACAAGTTAGGTAGGGCATTAGATTAAAAAATGAAGGATCCCATGTAGCTAGTAACCTGCCAAAAGTACCAACTGAATTAACTGTGCAAACAAGCCACTTCAGCCTCAAAAATTGAAAGAAGCATATTGCCTTTTTAGCGTTTACTAAGGTCTCTTGAAAAAAAACAATATTTGGACATGTTCTTTCCATAACAGTACGTACCAAGGAAAGTTTAAGGATGCCTCCAGTACCTCTTAGGTTTAGTGAGAGAAATAACATCATTTTGTTCTTGCCAAGGCCTTCAAAGCTCTACGGGCCCTACCATCAGTAGGAAGAAGAGAAGCAGAATCTTCTTTTAATTCAGTACTGGTTTTTTTTTCTGGCACTGCAAGTTTTTATAGGGGAGAGCTCAATTCCCAACCCCCGTGACCAATAAAATTCATTCCCCCCTTCTCCGACCGAGCCATGAGAGGTATTGTCTTTACCACTTTCTACGCAAGGGTCAATGGGTTTTTTCCCGAGAAAAGTAGGTAAAGGAACCGAAGCTTCTCTTCCACGTAGAAAGGATATAAAATAATCCAAAACTGTAGAAAGGGTAGATTCGTCCTCCTCAGGTTCCCTATACCCAGGTGGCACAGGATGGATGGCCGTCAAAATATGACTGTTATCCTGATTGTTACAAGTCTCATGAGAAAAGGAAGGTTCAGGAGAAGAAATTCCAACAGAGGCAAGATCTTTCTCGAGTAAAAAAACATCTGAAGGACACACCAGTTCCAAGGGCGAAGTAACCATTAGAGGGGAAGGTAAGGTAGAGTTTACCCTTGGGGAACAAGCATAGTTCTGTGAAACTTCAGAATACTTTATAGGTGGACAAGCAGACTTAGAGATAGAGTTCTTCAGCCAAATAGAAGAGCAAACTGAAAGACGCTCCAAAACAGAAAGGGAATTGAAAAAAGTGGGATAGTGCAACTGCAACTTACCGATAGTAGATTCGGCTGCCTCCAAAAATATTTTATCAATCCTGTCATCTCTACTTCCTTCAAAGCCATAAAATCCAATGTCCATCGAAGAATCTGGAGTACTATTAGGAATTAGGAAATTCTTTATCTTCAAGAAGCTTTTCTTCTTCCCTAAATCCTTTACAGTCTCTCCTCAGATGAGAAGTACTTCGAAAAAATATGCATCTGAAAGGTAACCCGAGGTAATCTAATCTTTGTTGATGGAAAAAACCATGCCATTCAATCTCCATAGTAGCTAGCATACCCAAGTGTACATCCATTTCGACCAGAACTTTTGCGACTTTTCTATTTGTCGACTCTAAATTCTTTTTATCCACCATTATCAAGTTCTCTAGATTGTTTTCGATAGCTATCAATGCACCCTCATTCCATAAATACAGATGGAGTCCAGGAAGAAATACCTAAATATGTCTTACCAAGAAATACTCAATTTCCGGGCTGAAGGCAAGTCTCCACCTTTTGAGCATAAGGCTATTCTTCCCATTAATCCACTTCCTACTTAACAGTAACTCTGCATCTTTAGGGGATGCACAAATAATACCAACCCAACCTTTATTTAAGAATATTATCTTCAGAAGATACCCTAACACTGGAACCCATACCCATTCTATCCAAACAGTGAAGCTTTCCATAGAAAGGTTGTTGTATGCAAGTCTTCCAACAAGACCACAGATCACCATTCTACATGAGTCCTCTAAACCAACGTCATCTCCCAGTACTAACCTTTTAACAGTATTCTTCACCATCCACTGTCCCGTATGCTTATGGGCCGACCTTTGCTTGGGAACATTTGAAAAAAAACAAGAATCACTACGCTTATCCGAGGAACCAGAAGTCGACCTCTCCTTTGAAGACTTGAAGTTGCATGATGGCTCTAAAAGAGCTGCAGGAGGGTAACCAAAGAAGGTTCGGCTGAAAGTAAAGAGTTACAATGAAGAGATTTAGCAGTCACCTGACTCCCCAAGGGAAGAGTCTCTTTGGACGAAGGCTTCGAAACCTCTCTTGGCGAAATAAGAAAAGGATAAGTATTATTTTCCTTCCAAATATCCTCCAGTGGTTCATTTAAGAGTGCATTAACTGTTGGACACACCTACCACACTTAGAGGGGGGGTGAATGAGTGTGGTGCTCTTTTTCCCAAAACTTCCCTCTTGCACAAAAACTCATCAATTAGCATTTTACAACATTTATTCATTACCCATTGCTATCATTTATAACCAGTTATATGTAGGCACATATCAGCAACATATATCAGCAATATATCATCAAGAAGTCATCATCACAATGGACACAAAGAACACAAGATGTATGTACAATTTTCTTTTTGTTATGGACTACAATCCTTGGGTTTATCAGCAACAACTGAATAGAGTACAACTCTACAAGAGCACCAGCTCTATATGTAAGACTCATCTTACACCCTCAGCACCAACTGAGATGAGGCAACAATCCTCAACATATATCAATCTATCAATAGGTACGCGACCTGTCAGTAGTGCAGCATGCGTGTGCACACACCCTGGATCACTACAACCCACGTGTGAACGCAACCAATGTATAATGCAACAAACATATGCCTATGAGAAACATGCCCAGATCCTCTGCAACCTGCAATCACTTTCTCTTCTGTCTTCAACTGTCCAAACTAACTCACAGCCAGTCACAACACATCCAAGCTCTCCAATAGCTTGCTCATGCTCCACATCAAATCAATATGAATGCTATCTCAATCATGTATAAATAACTAGTATACCATAGCAATCATGTCACTACTGAATCACAAGAGTGCTGCTCACTCCATCAACCAAATCAACCAAACTGAACCACATCATAGAAGCCATACCAAGAATGCCCTAAGCATTCACAAAATATCAAGCAATAGTATCTATCAAGATAATAATGTAACTATACCAGTGTCTAAGTGATAGATCTGAGGCCATAGAATGCAGATCTGGAACCTGCTTCATCATCCAAGAGCTTAGCACCAGCTCAAACACAAATCTCCATGATTTTATTGATTCCACACTCCCTATACACAGTCAGCCCGCGTGTACACTCACCCTATACACAGCCAGCCCACGTTTGTATGCACCCTATACACAGACAGCTTGTGTGTACATCAGAAAATAGGGTTTTCTGTGACTCCGAGACTTTTGTCGTCAAGATCTCCGACATTGCCAAAAATTTGATGCATCTATGAGATCCTCCTCTCGCTCTCTTCCTCAGAATAGATCTTCAATCATGCTCAAGAGTTCCACACCAATAAGATTCTCTCACAAGAAGATCTCCATCAATACTCCAAAAGATATTACCAAGAAGCTCTCCAT
>ML855502.1:17507-32908 GCA_009831015.1 Picea engelmannii | reverse complement strand
GACCATCTCAAGTCATCTCAACTCAGTCCAGAGGAGTAGACAAGAGACCACACGTCATCACAACTCAGTCCAAAGTCTGACGCACACCCACCACATGGGCACACCCAACACATGGGCACACATCGTCTCAACTCAGTCCAGAGGAGAATGACACACCCATCACATGGGCCCTCTCACAGATCGACTCAACTCAATCCACAGGAGAACGACCTAGAGAATGTCACACGACGCTGCAATCATCAACAGATGTGGAGGAGGTGAGTTCAGTGAACAAGCCAAGTTCTATGTCAATGGTGGAAAGGTTGATTGTTCAGCTAACATTGGCTCTCATCTGGCTGGTGAGTCAATAGTCAGACAGAAGTATAGTGACATAAATTGGACTTCAACAACCTTGCTGAATACAATTAACTTCAAGTCACTATTTTGAAGATCTTAACTTGTGGACTGCAAACACATTGCTTGTCAAAAGCTTTTGTCCTTTTGTATTTTGAAAAAACATGTAAAATTACCATTATAGGAGGTATTAGAGATAATGATCATATTTAACACATAGACATGTTAATTAGGACTTACGTATAAGAAAGTCTAATTAATTATGTTATGTAATAATGATCCATTTAATGTATTAATCAGTGTAGTTAAGTATTTGAGAGTTACATAATGTACTCCTCTCCTCCAACTACGTAATGAAACATTGCATTATCTAATGAATGAACAAATCCACTATTTCTCATTATTATCCGTATTCCTATCCATGCTTGTGTGTGTAAATCTCACATTGCTTGGCTTCTCCCTTTATATCTAAAATCAAAAAATATTTTCCTTATACAGATCTGATTTTTTATATCAGCTTTACAAGGACAGGCCTGTAGTCCTCTTAGGGTTTCCCCCCTTGGTTGGAAAAGCACCATCCTAAAGTCAGGAGGATGACCATCAAGGTGATAGTGGGTGGTGTCCTCAAGTTGCTCTAGGGTTTGTACTTGATGGTTATGTTACCGCTCAAACTCTTGCCAAGGGAAAATCCCACCCTGCGAGGGAGAGCTTGGGGCAACAGATAGGCAAGCCACCCATTGTCACCTCAGCGGCCTTGCCTCTATACTTTTAGTCTAGGGTTTCTAACCTATGGAGGGTTTTCCTATGTGGTCAAACTAGGTCCTATCGTTGTATTTAGGACAGGTGGGACAAGGACTTAGCTTGATTTGGGTTGACTTCTCTAAAGGAATGGCTCGAAACAAGCAAGAAAAGACAACAATAAATGATTGGAATGTGAAATCCTACTTGCAAGATTTTTTAACGTAACACATCAATACACCATTGCTCATCATAATGACCATGAAATGTTAAATATTCAATGTAGATGTGCTAGGTGCAAAACGTATGTTTCATCTACAGGATCATATCCATGAGACTATTCATTATCATTTAGTGGAGCAACAAAGTGTAGGTATAATCAGTGAAGCTTCAACATGAATTACAGCAAACTTTCCGCATAAATGGATTATTATGACAGCAGATTAGTACACGGCAGTTCTATAACAGATTTACATTCATTCCACCAAATATATATGCCATGGACCAAACGAAATATCAGTGCTGTGGCAAAATTTTAGTTGATTAGCAGATAACAGCTAAGAATATTCATATAAGTATATTCAGACTTTGGATTGCAATATAACAGCTGTGTCAAATTATCATCAATTGTTGTTACATGGACTTATAGATCATTAATAAACAGTTAAGGATTATACTCACAACCCAGGGGCCAGCATGTAATTTGAAACCCTGACAGCAATGTAAAACGGCCCTAAAATCAGCAAAGGATAGAAAACAATATGCACATATGGCTGGTTGTTGGAGGTGATATAGCGTGGATATGTGTGGCCAACCAGTGAAGAAAAGAGGCATGCAAACGCTGCTCTGAAAGTCAGTTAACAAACCCTTATACAGTCTCTGGATACCTGCAGTTTTTGGACAGTCAAGAACAGGGATGTGGAACAGTAAACTAGAGGCAATGATAAGCTCATTGAGATGGTCGTTGGGGCTCTTTTGGGGCTGATTTGATGTCAAGGTGAAATGAGTTGAAGAAACCCTCAAAACGTTTGCAAAGAGGAGAGTAAATACCAGCCCTGTATACAAGTTTTATTTATGCAATTTGGACAGCCAAACAAACCCTCAAGCAGCAGTGAAAAGAGGCAGTGATTATCCTAACCAAGAGGTCGTTTGATCCTTTAGTAAGTCATCTTGCCAGCTGGGATACTTGGGAGTGAGATGCAATCAAAACGTTGCTTCCAAGGAGTGCACTAAGTAATGTATTCCAAACCCTTGTCCACACAAAAAAGTACTCAGAAAATCAGTGGATGAACAGCAAGCAATATAAAGATTGATAGCTCAAGAAAAACGTTCCAAGCGTGATTGTTGGGGCATGAAAAAAGTTAGAACAGGTCTGATTCAAAGCTGCAATGCAAAGCCCTAGGGTTAGATCTTTGGTAATATAAGCAAAAGAACAAGCAGATCCAAACCTCACCGAAATGCTAACTATAAAGATATTAAATGAAGAGCAGCTAGCATCAATTTAAATGAAGGATGTATCATTGAAGCTCAAAATAACCTAGATTTAAGATAGAGTATGATGAAACCCTAGGTTGCAAACCAGAAAAAGGAAAAAGGACAAAATGGGAAAAAACTGATTTTAGGTTTTTTGGGTGGTTGAAGACAATGAAAGACCGGTGCCTTTGGAGGGCTATGGGGTCACTATGTCAAATCAAGGTGAGGTCTAGGGTTTATGATGAGGTAATGTTTATGGCACCTGAAGGATTTCCCCTCAAGCGTCACTTAGGATTAGAAGGTTCCATTATAAGTTGGATGGGAGCATCAGCCCATGGAGAAGCCTTTCCCGGTACTAGCAAAGTAAACTTAAAGGTTGGCCAAGCAAAAGGACAAAGCCCTAGGACGTCTTACCTTAATGCATGAACAATAACTTCAATGATCAAAGGGGGAAGGTTAGAGAACTTACTTTCAGAACCCTTCCAAGTGGAGCATTTCACCCTTCTTTGGCCTTATAGTAGCCTTTTTCTTCCAACAAACCTTCAAGAGTGCTTATCTAAAGCTTGAACAATAACTAAACATTCACCAAGAAAAGAAATAGATACTCAAAGAACTCTTTAATCCAAGTTTCTTATTAATCTCCAATGATTTCAAATGGAGTCTTCCTTTTATAGGTGAAGATCCCCATCAAATACAATACAATACCATGAGCTCCAAAACCATTATCCTGATGAAAACCATGGGAAAATACAACAAATGAAATATTACATCCCATAATATCCTCAAAAGGTGAAACAACCATCTAAAAGAGGTCAAAATACAATGAATATGCCACACATGTGGCCTAAAAAGGGGGTGAGAGAGTGCACCCCTCAATAAAAGTGTTGTCATCCAAGGAGGAGGTCCATAGACAAGTCAAACATGGTCCAAATAGCTCCAACGCCTTCTAACCAACATCCTCAAACTAAGGAATGGTCCAAAAGTGGAATAATGTCCTCGAAAGAGATGACGTCACCTCCACATGTGTGATTCGTCCAAGTGTATAAATCATCATAAGAGGCATGTGTAGGCTCCTCTAGGTGAGTCCTCTTCAAATAATCAACAATAAATGGTGCCACATCATCATAGGGTCCAAGTAACCATGTGTAACCACCTTTGTATTGTGTAACCAACCCCTCCAATGCATTAAATGCTCCCACGTGTGGTCCAAGGAGGGAAAATAACGCATGAGTGTGAATGCAATGTCCAACTGAGCAAGGAGGTTGAATGTGAGTGGTCCTTGTGGCATGTATGATTACATGGCATCCCTATCATAGCTCAATGCACTGTCACCAAACCCAATGCAGTGACACACATCCCAATGTGCCATGTGGTACACAAATCCCAAGGAAAATGTCACAATTCCCAATGTCTATAGATATGGTCTATATGAGTACACATTTCCCAATGTAGCAACACAAATCCCAAAGCAGTGTACAAGTATCCCAATGCACAATACCCACTTGAAGTGATGGGTCTAGCCTCTTAGCAAGCCATCAATTGGTAGCACCCGGTGACATCTTTTAGCACAACATAACAAATGGGGGTTAGTTTTAATATTTTCCTAAGTCTTACCAAGGGAAACAATATTGACCCTTATACATGCATCAAGCCCTAAGACAACCCATATTTCATAAGTACCAAGATGAAAGATAGGCAATAATAAGTAGCAATGACGAAAGGGATGGGGGAATGAGTTCATGTGATGACCCTCAAAGTCTTAGACATGCACAGGTCTTTTTCTTCATTTATTCGTTCATCTAGCTTTATTGAGCTAGAATTTTTTATACATAATAGCCTTCAAGAGGGAGCTTAGCATTGAGTTACCTATCCTCGGCATTAGCCTCATAGCAAGGGGGCACTCTCAACCTTTTTATTTGGATTTTGACTTTAGCTCTTCACCTCCTAGCCTTTTTGGCTCATTGATTCAGCCTTTTTATTCCGACCTTTGAGAAATCATACATGACCAGGATATAATTTTTCATATGAATGGAATGAATGATGTTGGGAGGATGGAAAGTGGTTAGCATGGTTAGGATGTGGACAATGCTACCTAAGCTAAGCACCTAGTAGTATAGGTTAACCAGAGAAATGACACACTTTTAACAAAAGACATGTTCCCCAAGGTACTACATGGCAAATAATAAAACCATGTAATGTTATGAAGTGCTACTAGATATTGTTAGGTGTTTACCACTTTACGACAAGCTAAGAAGTTATATCATCACATACAAATGAACATTGATACATGGAATGTAGAAATGAAGCATATTGAAACCATACTGTACGATGGTACATCTGTCATCTGAGGAGTGAGGGATGAAGGTGGGTTATATGACAGCTAAGCTAGCACGATCATACATCTGGTAGAAATCAAGAGAAACTTTATCTGGATCTGGAGAAGATGAGCATGACACCTCATGCAAGTAGCAACATGACACCCTTGCGAGGGTATCCAAAAGTTTCCACCCCTAGGGGGTAATTGGCCAGACATTGAATATCTTTGAAGTGCAGATTTTGGAGGTAACATGGAGATTTTTGGCTAGTGGCATTTTCTTAAGGGCTGCAGAACTAGGGTTCCTAGATCTGATTTTTTCAGCCATTGATCTAGAGGCTTTTGGCTAGTGGCAATGCCCAAAGGGTTGTGAAACTAGGGTTTCCATATCTGTTTTTTTCTAGCTGTTGAACCAGATATTTTTGGCTAGTGGCATTTCCCTAATGGCTATGGAAAACTAGGTTTCTGGATCATCTCTTCTTTTGGGTTTTGGGTTTAAAACCCTCTTCCAAACCCAACACTATCTTTCTTGCACATTTTGAAACACAATTTCCTCTCTTCACAATTGCACTCTTTAGCTAGGCCTTGCACTATCCCATTGCAGATTTAATACATAGCAGAATTTTTGGATGGAGCTGATAGTATTTCTTCCATCTTTAGGTCTAATCAAGGTAAATTTTGCAGACTTATTTGCACATCTTGAACATAATGGACTCAAAGAGGATGTTTTCCGAATTACGCAGGGCTAATTATGATATTTGGGCAGATTAGATGAAGAAACCTAATTTATTTTATGTCATAAGTAGGAACATGCCTCCAAGTCTTGCACAGTTTGGTATCTGGATTCAACTAATTGAAGAATTTGTAAGAGTAATAGTTTGCGACGGGGATATTTTAGATGATATCGCCTTTCTTCAGAGCAAGGGTATGTGGATGCATATGGAGAAACTACTCCCCCCTAATATTTAAGATATGACTTCGATAGTCTCATATTTTAGGTTTTTTGGATCAAGTACATGGGCCCATATTATGGTATATTACATATAAGATCCTTCCAAAACAAGTGCCACTTTGGTGGAGTTTTTATTCCCAGGTCCGTAGGATATGTCCCACTATTTTTTATAGATGATTCTTCCACGATTGAGTCTCAACATATTACAATGTTTCTCTTCCTTCAGCATCATGATGTTGGTCTTTTTTGGATGTACTACATTCCTCTATTTTAGTCTTAGGGATAGGTAGTGTCACTCTTTATACATTCCATTGACCAACATGTTTCACTGGATTCGTTTTCTATAGCTCTACTAGAGGCCACCTTTGCCATCTTGTGGAACCATGTTGGTGTGGGAGATATGGCATTCCAGGGAGATTATATATTTACTATATGGTTGTCATTCAACATTAAATAGGGGAGTTGTGTTGTAATGCCTTCTCTCCAAGGGCACCTATTTAAATTAAGGGAGGATTTTGTGAATAGAGTTGACCATATTTTCCATTGGGTATTGATAAACCTACTTACTTTTGTTTCTTGGTCAAGGCCAACTTATATTTGAGCTAGGTATCCATACACTCTCTTAGTTGCATTTAGGCAAGCTTTATTTGAGATGGGTATTCATAAACCCACTCTCTGTCGTATTCGAGTTGGGTATCCATATCTCCATTCTCAGCATTCAAGTACTTCTCCGGATGATTGTACTTGCCCGAGACACAAGAAAATCCAACTTGCAATGATATATGTTAGTATGAATCAGCAAGTTAAGCTTGTTGTCCCTAATTTGCAACAATGGATAATAGTTTATATCAGCAAATAAGACATCTAAATCAGCATATAAAAGCATAATATTAACCAATGATTTTATCGATGAATTAGGCGATCAATTATGACTGAAAAATGGCACTTTGAGGCTAAATAAAACAAGTTGTTGCAACATGTATTTTCTGCAGCCAATTTAAGCCTTATGGATGTAGCTTTTAGTCACTTATATCAGCAAGTTACACCATCAAAAGATGCCAACAATTAGCCCAAAAGATGTGCCCTGGTTAGTAGAGTTAGTGAGCAAAAATTTAAGAGCTAGTCTAGGGTTAGTTTAGGAGTTAAGAGAGAGTTAGTAGCTAGGGTTATGCAGCCTTAATGGCTGTAGGTTAAAGTTTGTAACAGCAGTCAAAGTAGTGGGAGAGAGAGGATGCCCTAGTAGGGGAAGAGTCCTCTCAATGTGGCAAACCAACTCCAAGCAAGAGATCTTTCAAAAGACAAAAATTCACGTTTCCCAAGGCAATGATTTTATATCTCCAGTGCAAAAAATAGATGACTAGTGCCTTTAATATTGGGTTAATGGAGTCAAATAAATGAACTAGAGATGCTACTTCCTTGGGGATGTAAATCCTCTTACTTCCAAGGCAAGTATCTCTAGTTAGGGTTTGAGAATGAGGGGTGTAAATCCTCTTACTTCCTCAAACAAACCCTTGCAACATCAATGAACTTTAAGCAATAAATGATGGAAACTAGAGTGGGGGTGTAAATACTCTTACTTCCCACTTAACTCCTAGCACAACAATCCTTGACTTGAAAAAAATGATAGCATAAGAGTAGAAGACCATACCAAAATCAAGAAAGATGCTAAAATAATCCACCATAAAAACTAGAAAGCATTCATCCAAGGCTAGTGCCTCACTCCTCCATCAACCATTCACAAGAGATAGCCATAAACAAGTGCACAAGAGACAAATATGCCAAGTGTAGCGAAAATTTCAGATCAAGTCTTCTCACAAGAGGGAGAGTTATGTTCAAATGAGATCTTATGATCTCTTCTTTATACAAAATGTCACCAAGGTGACTTGTCCATATATTAAAGGGTAAACCACAAGACTAGGGGTCAATAACCCTAATCTTGCCCCCTTTAACAAAGTAATATTAAACAATTCATTTAAAGTTTCACTTTTGCACAAATAAAACCCTAATTTTACATGGACGTCACCCCTTTAGGGGACAATTTGCCACTTGGGACAAGTCGTCGTTGTTGGAGAAGCTATGGTAGGCCTCCAAAGGCCACATGTCAAGCATCTATGCAATCTCCTCATGGCCAAGGTCTCATCTTCCTCAAAACATCCATGTGTCAATGTGTGGCAACACCACCACCAAACCCTAGCCCCCAAGTATGACGTCAAGCTTAAAAGGAAGATGTTTTTCCCCTCCTGGGAAAATCGTTTGGCATGTGAGGGTTGGGCTAGGTCTTCCACATCATCTTCTAGGTCTTCAATTTTTCATCTTTGTGATCTGGCATGTGGACCCTTAGCATCCAACCTGTGGGCTTGTAGCCCCATGGAAGCCCAAGCTAGGTTTGTTCTCCCAAAAGTGTCCACCAACTAGGTCCTACAAAGACAAATGAGCACGCCCTCCAAGGATCTCAAGTCATAACATCATGATAAGTGAATCCACTCAATAAATGAACCACCTAGGCATGTGCATCAAAGATCACTATATCAAACAATTAATTGCTCAAAGACATTATGCGACTTGTCAAACTTGAATATGGGAGGGTTGACGAGGTGTCTTATTGGGTAGATCTTGCCCTAGGTTAAGGAGAGTTTCCAAGAGATCCCTCTCTAAGCCATGTAAAGTGGGTGAAGTGCTTGGGGTCAAGACTCAATGAGTATAGGGCTCATGACATACAAGGGGTCGTAGTGTCTCATTCATGGGTGCTTTTGTAGAGGGTGTGTGGTACCTTCGTCCGTAATGCACTTTTTCCAAGCCCATTATTTGCCAATTCTTTTATTCCTTCATCTTTTTAAGGAAAGGTTGAAGGTCACTACCCTGGCGTGGTGTCCAGATAATGGCAATGTCACCCACAAACACCTAGTGGAAATGAGAAGGTTGGTTCGTGATGAGACCCCCTTTCTCTCAGCCATGCAACTAAGAGCCATTACCCTAGTTTGGTGACCAGATGATGGCAATGTCATACCACTAGATATTCATGGATGTGATAGGTCGGCTCGTAATGAGACCTCCCATCCTTTAACTAACCTTTTAAGCATTATTTATTGTATTGTGGGTTCCCTTTACTCAAAGATAAGCATTTCATTCCTTTCTTGGGTGATCCCTAGGTGCAGCATCTAGAAGGTTCATACATAGGCTTTTATCTTTTACCCAACATCAATCCCTCTGGACATTTAGCCCCTTCTTCCTATAGAATGAGGGACAACCCCTTCTTGGGTCAATACACCCTAAAATCCCAAGAGATAAGGAAATGGAGGGGAACAATGATGGAAAGTGATAAGTATGGTCGGAAACGGTACGATGGCTCTTTAAGGGAGTTTCTAGTAGAAAACCCATCCCCAAGGAAGACCACTTACTAGGGCACAATGTCAACCACCAAGGTGAAGCAGGGAAAAAGGCATAATGTCCAAGCATATATCATGAAATCTAGAGCAATCTAAGATACAACATACTCAACTGGCTTAAATATTGAAGTGATGCTCACCATAAGACTGACTTGTACCTCATGGAGCAAGAGGCCCACTTCCCTCCGGAAGCCAACTGATGTGGTGGATTCTATCTGGAAATCTCTGACCATCTGTGGTGGTGAGAGGGGTTTCCAACTGTGCAAAAGGGTATTGTTGGCCATGTAGTCTTCTCGGCACTCCATATCTGCAACATGAGGGCCTCAAGACATAATCTCCTTAGTTATCCACAAATTGGGGAGAACGTGACGCAGTAGACTCTATTGAGTTGGGTATCCACTGACGTCTGTATTTTATCATTCTTTTTGTGCCCCATGTTCATCTTAAAGGGGGTGTTGAGAATGGTGTAATCTTCACATGTGCTACAACAAACCCATATTATATCATTAATGTATGTGGCTAAGGCCAACCTACATTCACTTAGTATAATACTAGGTTGTGGTAAAGGCACACCTAGTCAATCTAATCATTAATGTGGGCCCATAACCCCTCTTAGGGAAGGCGCCCAAATTCTTGAGATGTGTATAAATACACGCTCAAGTATCATTTGTAAATCACCATTGTAACCTATTATTCACTCTTTACAAGTATTGTTTTCTCCTTTTTATTGCAGGTTTTAGGGTTTGTTAATGGTTCCATTCAATCCTTGCTTGTGATCTCAACATACCCACAATGACTTCAGTCAAAGAAATCAGCATTTGAAGATGTAAAATAAAACTTCAACCAGAAACGGGCTCTAAGAGGCACTGCATGGCATTCCTTTTGAAACAAAGTAGCTCTAGAAATGAATCAGATGTTCATCCCACTCAAATTTTGACTATGAAGCAAAAGGTATAAAGCTCTTGTTACACGGTTATATTTGAAAATTATCTTGGAAAGGCATGGACAGCACAGCATGAAAAGAACCAATAACGGATCAGACAGACGAACAGGACAAAATGCATAGTTTCTAAAGCCAGCCGTCAGAAGTCCTTCTACCTATATAATTAAGGAAACATGGATGTCATCAACTTCTATATAAAATAACGCAAATGACAGCTTAGACAAAGTAGCAACCATAATTAGAATTAATGTTCAAAGAAACCAGCACACATGAATAATGAAAATAAATCAACACTAGCAAAGCACTTCATGAGAAACCCGGTCAACCTACCTGAATATTAGCCAAGTGTTGACGGTGCTCTGCAAGAGTAGTCTGCAAGGATTCAGCATGACCATTGCCTCCAGATTCAGATGTACTTTTCAGAAGTTCTGGACCTGCTCCATTATTTGATCTCGCCTACAGAAGCAACCCAGTATTGTCACATAATCTAAACACAAATAATAGCTACTGAAAAAAGAAGTAAAGCTACAAACTCAATACGGTGTCCTTTTACAAGGCTCAAGAACAGCAGACTCGACCTTTACACCTAAACATTAATGTTATCAATTGCCCTCTCTTAAATTGTCCCAAGAATGTTAGAACTGGAGTATTATGATGGTCATATGATTTAATGTATTAAGAGTTTAATAAAGTCACGTTGTAATAAAGTGGCTTGAACTATTTAAGACACGTGTCATAATTAATAATAAATCGTAGATAGGTTGAATCATGTTTAATTAAAAAGTGGTTGTCCGGGAATCGCAGTACAGGACATTGTCTCCCCTACATGTCTTGACATCCACATAATTGAATAATGAGAATCAATCGTATCTTTCTCTCTTATATTGTTCTTGCATTTATTGTTCACATGTGTCTAGTTTTCTAAACCAAGCTCATGCGACAGTCAGGGCCAAATTGGAGGCACGAAAGGCAAGAGATGCCAAAAATGCTTCAAGAGAAGCAAGAGAAGTTGATGGTTAATACGTGAGGCAGATGAGAAAGAAGAGGAGCCCCCACATTCCAATGATGAAGGAAAAGGTGGAAGGTTTCAAGATGTGACATTCCAGTGATGAAGGCGAAGCTGGAACACTAGATGGTGAAGGTGAGCAGTATGTACAAAAAAAAAATTGAATCAGTGTATGTTGATTTGTCTGCTTGTTCAAATGGGGTTGAATTGAGGTTCATGACAAAGAAGAGGTAGGAAAGCACTTTCCTACGATGAAGCCAAAAGAGCTAAATGTATCTGGATTAGTCCCAGCTATGGCAACACGGTATGATAGGTGGATTGATGTAAAGGGGCCACACAATGAGACATAGAAGAATGTGGACCAATCGCATGAGGTATGGATCAGCCACAAGAAGTGCACATTGCAAGTGTGAATACGGCTCTCTATGAATTATGGCAGGCTTTAGAGGGCTAGTTCCTGATTTTTGAAACCATTTTGTACTTAGGTGTGGAAAAGGACAGATTCTTGTAGCTAAAATCAGCTTTTACATCCATGGTATATGGGCCGAAATTTTCAGCCAACATTGACTCCCATTTCACTGAAGAGTCACTAGTTGATCAAGGGGTTGGGTTGAGGTGCTTTATGCTCCATCAGCCATGCCAATTAAATGTCATGCAGTCAACATTTCTACTCATCTGGTGACAACTTCTAGATATCTTAGACATGTTTGATCCAGATATATTTGCATTCTAGGACAAACATTTGTTTTCGATAGGATTGTTAAGGGGGGTTGTCAAAGTTAGTGTATTGTAATGGTCTGACTTAATATTAGGAGTCTGAAAAAGGCGAGCCTTAACCACCATGCAGACTTTGGAGGTGCCTTTGTTAAGATGGAGTTTGACAGCGATTGTTTCCAAAGGCACCATCAAAGTTTGCATGTTGGTTAAGGCCCGCCTTCAAAAGAGTCACATTGTAATAATGTGACTTAAACTATTTAATTCACATGTCATAAATTATAATTAGTGATAAGTCGTAAATAGGTTAGATCATGTCTCATTCAAAAAGTTGTTGTACGAGAATCGTAGTACAGAACATTGTCTCCCCTATATGTATTGACATCCACCATATTCAGTAATAAGAATCAAGTATATCTTTCTCTCCCTTATATTGTGTGTTGCATTTATTGTTTGCATACATGTGTCCTTTTCTCACAAATAAAAGGTTCAAGGAAGTGCAACTTTCTTCTCTCCCAGCATAAAACAGGTATATAATTAAACTAGAGCTCTTTAACACAAGGCACAAACCACAATCATACTTATAAAAACGTATTTCAATAGCCATACTGGTATCCAAAACGATGAAATCAACCATCTCGCAAATACAAATTTTCAGAAATAGATTTACATGAGAGAGAGAGAGGAGTATGACATCCACTTGAACCCACTCCTATAGAAGTAATTTCATGTTGCATTATTAAGGTAAACTTGGTTAAAACAAATGTTCATGCATAGGCATCCATATGATAGCATGTGATGGTTGAATACCATGACTTTTGCAATCAGACTTGCTAATAATTTCATTCATCTTTCAGGTTTCCAACAAGTTGTGAAAGTTGAAGAAATAAGAGTCACGATCACATTATAAATGTAAAAATGTTCAGACATGTCCATAAATAAAATAGAGCATAATAAAAGAAGCCATTTCCTGCAAAAAGCTCTTGGGTTTGGCACACCGATATGAAACCACTATTAGATTACAGGAAAAGCATTTACAACAAAACCAAAGAAAAATCACCCTATTTATAAACCCAACAAATTCTGTGAAGATTCAAGAACTAACTAGCATGCAATATAAGTTGAAAAAGGTAGACCTAAACAAATAACATCCTCATAACCATATCCAAATCTAGAACCATTTCTTGCACCATAACTCCTCTAAATAGTAAAATCCAATAAATCCTAAGAAGTCTATGTTGTTATAACTTGAACGAGCTACAAATCAAACCCAAGACCTACCCCAACCGGTGGGATTCTCTGCCACTGAGCTATAGGTCCATTTCATGGCATGAACCTTGCTAGAGTGTGGATTGATATTCCACACCCTATCCCCTTCAAGACACACTACAACCACACTTGCAGATTTAGAGCTCTAGGAAATCCTAACCACAACGATTAGTGGGTTTGATACCACAGCAGTGTTAAATTAGCACTAGATGAACAAAGCATTCGCACAATAGGCACACAATGTGGGTGGGTTAACCACCACAAATATCTCATTTGATCATATCTTGTCTGAAGACAAGTGGAGAGTAGCATTACATTCATGAATTTCCATTAGTGAAAATAGGGTTTCACAATTAACGAAGCTCGGGACGACCAAGTCAACATTCTTATCCTTATTCACCACATCACCAATCAATGAATTAGCCACAAATTAACCCAATAGTCCTCATCTCATCCAGACAATGAGAAGCTAGTGCAAAAGAACATATCGGAACAAAGAACATCCCATGAACAGAGGCTACTCTATAATGTTAAAGTTTGCAGCAGAGTGAGTCATTCTCCAAGACTGCCTTGTGTAGGCTGACTTGAGACTTGGAGAAGAGCCCTATTTGAGACAAGGCAAAAAGCCTTGTGAGCTTTGTATAAGCAAAAGCCAAGACAAGAGTATACTACTAATCAGTGTTATTTGTGACCAGACTAAGTGACCTCATGTGTTGAGGTATTGCCTTGTGTAGGCAAAAGTGGTGTGTGAGGTTCTACTAGGCCAAGCAATTGACCAAGAGTGGAGAACCAGATGATCACATCCTGAGACAACTAATCTTTCTTATACGTGAGATGCAAATGATGTATATGTGATGAGCTAGTATAATGGCATGTGAGACCATGGTTGCCATGAAAGACTTGTGATTGTTGGAAGAAAGAAGAAGAGTCGAGCCTGTAGCAAAGACGAGTTGTCAAAGAGTCAAGTTGTCAAGTCAAGTCATAAAGTTGAGTCATGCAAACTCAATTGCAAAGCAAAGTCCAGGTGACAAGGTGTGTCATGCAAAGTCGAGTTGCAAATCAAGTCGAGTTGCAAAGTTGAGTTGTCAAGTCAAGTCATCAAGTCAAGTCATGCAAACTCAGTTGCAAAGCAAAGTCGAGTTGTCAAGTTGTGTCATGCAAAGTCGAGTTGCAAATCAAGTCAAATTGCAAAGTTGAGTTGTCAAGTTCGAGTTGTCAAAGTCAAGTCATGCAAAGCCTATTGTAAAGCTGAGTTTTTAAGTTGAAGTTACAAAGTCTGCATGTAAAGTCGAGTTTGTAAGTTGACTTACTAAGACGAGTTATCATAGTTAAGTCAAGTGATGAAGACGAGTTCCATAGTGAGTTATGGAGAGATAATTATTATTAATAGAACTCCTCAGCGCTCGACATAGAGACGATATCGAATACTCATTGAAGACACAGCGAAGAAGGAAGCTCTGTTGCTCGTGGGATCTTTGCAGCAAGGACAGTTTTCTTTCAGGTTTCAGGCTGCTAACTTCTACCAGAATTTGAGCTAGCTTTAAAGCTAGATCTGGATAACAAACTCTCATGGTTGTAAGCATGTGTGGTTGTGGTAAATTTGCATCTACTCCTAGCCCATTCATTTGCTTGTTTTTTCCCTCAAGCTTGAGAGGGTTTTTCCAAGGTAAAATCCTTGTGTTATCATGGATGCTTCTATTCTATTTTTGTTCTTGTATCGCTGCATATTCACTGTGAATAAATTATAAATCACCAAGAAGTATTTTTAAGAAATATTACAGATCTGAACTATATTTAAATTTGTTAGAGTTTAAGCTATTATTAGGTTTCTTTTCAATTCACTAGATAACCATAGCATAGATAGGATCACTGAGAAATACACAATCACAAGAGACACATCATTTATCCTGGGAAACCCTCATGGGGGAGAAAACCCAGCAAAAACTTCCTTAATATAGATAGCCAATACAGTGCCAAGAGAATAAACCAAACAATACAAAAAGTCCTCTCCCAAGTATGCGCCTCTCTCTCTCTTCCTTATTCTCCAACTGCAGCTCCAAACTTGCGCTCTGATGAACAAGTGAGTGAGTGACAAATGAGGCGTTGGCCTCTCTTATTTATACAATCTGGCAGATGTTGAACTGAGGTGTCTTTTCACTGGTAGGGCCGACTTCTCATTCTGGGTGGTTATAACCACTTTAATATATTATGGGGGTCGACTTCTCATTTAGCATGTTACAATTAGGGTTTGACCAATCCGCAAAAGGGGATTT
>WSFP011389766.1:0-28429 GCA_009831015.1 Picea engelmannii | reverse complement strand
ATTGATGAATGAAGTCATGAAGGAGTTCATTGGGAAATTCGTCATCGTATATCTTGATGATATATTGATTTTCAGTAAGACAAAAACAAAACACTTGAAGAATTTAGCTACAGTGATGAGGAGATTACAGCAAGAGAAGTTACTGATTAATATGAAGAAATCGACATTTATGAGGACATCACTCATTTATTTGGGTTTTGTTATCTCTACAGATGAGCTGAAAATGGATCTCGATAAGGTAGAGGCGATTAAGAATTGGCCATCGCTAGAAAGTGTATTTGAGGTTTGAAGCTTCCATGGTTTAGCTAGTTTCTATAGGAAGTTCATCTAAAATTTTAGTGGAATCAGTGCACCAATGATGGACATGGTGAAGAAAAGACATAAATCTTTTCATTGGACAGAGGAAGAAGAAAAAATTTTCAACTTGCCAAAGAAAAAGATTATTGAACAACCAATTCTGGTGTTGCCAAATTTCAGTAAGACATTTCATGTCAAGTGTGACACTAGTGGATTTGCAATTGGAGCGGTCTTAAGCCAAGATGACAGACCGATCGCATACTTCAATGAGAAACTAAATGAAGCAAAGGTTAAGTACTCCACATATGACAAAGAATTCTATGCAGTCATACAAGCGCTGAAGAAATGGAGACGTTATTTGGTTCCTAAAGAGTTTGTTTTGTACAGTGATAATCATGCCTTACAATTCGTGACTCAACAGGAGAAGTTGAACCAAAGACATGTTAAATGGGTTGAATATATGTAGAATTTTACTTTTGTAATTAAACATATTTCTGGAACTACTAACAAAGTTGTTGATGCTTTGAGCAGGAAATGTTTGCTTATGCAGGAATTTAGAGTCAAAAATTTGGGTTTTGATAATCTCAAAGAAATGTACAGAGACGATCCATATTTTAAAGAGGCATATGAGGCATCTGAGAATCCAATTCTCAGTGATAGAAGCCAGTGGACCGAATATATGATCTAGTATGGATTATTATTCAGAGGAAACCAGTTATGTATTCCAAAATGCTCCATGAGGGAGAATCTGTTGAAAGAAAAACATATTGGAGGATTGGTCGGACATTTCGGTCATGACAAAACGTTCTCTAAATTAAATGGCTCATATTTTTGCCAGGGATGAGGACAGATGTCAAAATATTTGTGGACAGATGCAAAAATTTTCAACACACAAAAGGAAAAAGACAAAACACAGGGTTATACCAGCCATTACCCATACCTGAGAGGCTGTGGGATGCAGTGAGCATGGATTTTATATTGGGGCTACCAAGGACACAAAGAGGGTTTGATTCAATCTTTGTGGTGGTAGACAAATTTTCAAAGATGGCACACTTTATACCATGCCAAAAAACTAATGATGCAACTCATATTGTGAACTTGTTTTTCAAAGAAATTGTCAGACTACACAGCTTACCAAGGAGTATTGTTTCGGATCAAGACACCAAGTTCGTGGGACATTTCTACAGGACTTTATGGAAGAATCTAGGGACAAGCTTGTCATTTAGCATATCATATCACCCTCAAACGGATGGGAAAATAGAAGTTGTGAACAAAATCTTGGGGAATTTGCTGAGGAGCCTAGTGATTGAACACCACAGTCAATGGGATCACATTCTACCACAGACGGAATTTGCTTACAATGATTCACTCAACAGAAGTACAGGACAGAGCCCATTCCAAATTATATATGGAATGTAGCCAAGGGGAGTTTTTGAATTGAAGGATACGGAACAGAATGAAACTAGAAGTGGTAGTGCACAGGATTTTGCAGAGGCAATAAAGGAACTTCACAGCCAAGTGAAGGAGTGGTTTCAAAATTCAAACCAGGATTACAAGCACAAAGCAGATCAACATAGGTGAGAACTTCAGTTTGAAGTTGGTGATCTGATTCTTGCACATCTGAGGAAGGAGAGGTTCCCAAGGGGAACATATAACAAACTGAAAATGAAGAAGATTGGACTGTGGTGGGTCATGAAGAAATTTGGGGAAAACGCATATGAGATTGAACTACCCGATGAGATCGAAATTTCACCGATATTCAACATCTCAGATTTGTACCCTTACAGAGCTAAAGAAGCAGGAGCAGATAGTGGACAGACAGAGGTTCAGTGGACAAAACAAATGCCTGTAGCTGAAAAGACACAGATGGAAAGTATACTTGACAAGAGAATCAACAAGAGGACCACGAGAAAAGAGCATTTTGAATACTTGGTCAAATGGAAGGGACATCTAGTTGAAGATGCCAATTGGGAGAATGAAGAAGAAATTCAGAAGCATGGACAGACCGTGCAAGAACTCATGAACAAGAGTCCATGAAATTTTTCAAGCGAGGGAGTATGATGCAAGAGCATTGCCAACAACAAGTGAACGTGGAGGCGGAAGACAACTGGGATGAGCGCAACACATTTTTGCACATGTTGAAAATGTTTTGAAATATTTTGAAAGACTAAGGAAGGAATATTAATGTAATAGCTAGAAGGCATACCTTGCATTTATATCTTGGAGGATGTAAACAGATCATGAGCATTTTTCTCTCATCTGTCAATGTAAAAGGCATTTATGACCAGTTAATGAAAGTAGGTAGATTTAAATTCCAGATTAGACAGTTTTAGGAATGAGATGGAAAACGACTATAGACACCCTCATCTTTGTATCATTGTATCAATAAGAATTAGATCAATTAAGCACATTAGCATAGAGAAGAGGAGAGTTTTAGAGAAGAACCCATGTACAGAAGCTTGAATTAATATATGAATCTTTGATTCAGACTCATGGTGTTATGATAATTTCTGTGTATACATGATGAAAGGTCTGTTTACAGTTTCTTACTCTCTTTGACATGAATTTGGTATTATGTTGTGTGTGTATGTATGATTTCATGTTGAATGTTTGAAGTCTAAGAGAGAGAGAGAGAATGAGTTTCAATTGTTTCTCTTCTTGAGTGAGAGAATTTCCTACAAGGAGTGCAGTGAAACGTCCACAAGGTGTGCATTGACAAAGGTTCAGAGTTCATCTCTGAAAGCTCAGGAGGGATACCGTTGTTCTCATTTCAACAGAAGTGAAAGTGGAGCATAGGATCCATGCAAGGCGTGTGCAGGATAGTTGAGTCCTTAGAAGATTGTTAACTAACGTGGAAAAGAGAGAGAGAGACTATTGTTGCAGAAGGTGCAAAAAGTCGAGAGTTCAAATACACTGAAGTATTTGAAGGTCTTTCGCAAGGAGTGCGAGCAAAGGCCCTTTTTCAAGACTTAAATTTATCATAGAAGCTCAGAAGGGGTAGTTCCTTTGAAGTATTCAAAGGGAGACGAAGTGAATTTGATTTGCAGAAGGAAAGTCACGGTGAGGGGACATTAGTGCATTTTGAAGAGGTTCCTGAGGGAAGAATCGGACGGTCAAAATTCTCTCTGGAGAATCCCTGAAATAGCGAGGACCGTAGGATCTAGGAAAGTTGCGGGGGAAGTTAAGCGATTAGAGGAATTCATCCTTCGAGAGGCAGGATCCAAATGGACCGTTGATCCTGATTGTTAAACCGTCAAGATCATTTCAGCATTTCGGGAGTTGTAAGTCCGAAGTGTGGATGAAACCCTTGGTTGCTCGAACTCTCGAAGCGCGAAGTGGATTATCGTGTGTGGAGGCGAAAAGAAGAAATTTCGGTGTTTCAGAATTTCGGAGTTCGACATTTCAGAGGTCGTGAGGAAAAGAGATCAGGACACAGTGGAGTGAAAGACCTGAAGTCGCAAGTCATGACAGAACTTGATGTGAATTTCAGGATTTCATAAAATCAGGATTTGGAATACCGGAAGTCTTGAGGACAAGGAGCTTGGGACCTTGCACTTACAATTTTGAAGTTACGAGATCTGGGATATTGTGAAGTGGTATTTCGGTATTTCAGGAATTGGGATTTCAGCATTCTCGTTGACAAGAATTTGGGGCACTTTACATGAGAACCTCCAAAATTGCGAAACATGAAATAGTGTGAAGTAGAGTTTCGGCAATTCGGTGTTTCGGGGTTCAGGAACCCGAGAGGACAGTGTTCTTGGATCAAGAGTCTTGGACTCCCGGTACCCGAAAGTCTGAAATCATGTGGGTTGTCGGATCGAAGGGAGGCTTTTAGCCGTTGATCCCATTGGAGATATTGTTTCGGAGTTCAGGGTTTGTGGAGGTTAGAGAGTCGGAAGCCTTACATCAGGACTCGCGAAATAGCGAAGTCTGAAACCCCGAAAGGGAAAAAATTCTAATATAAGCCAGTCTTTTGTTGAATGTTTTGGGTATTGTCATTTTGATATTTTCAAAGACAAGAGGTCGAGATTCCTTGTTCTGGAACTCCCGAAGTAACGAAACGTGATACAACTGTGTAGGAGGATGCGACCAAGCATTTCGGGAAAATCGACATTTCGGGTTTCGGAAGGTGGAAAGGTCGAGCACCTCGACAATAAGATTCGTGAAATCGCGAAACCTGAAATCCCGAAAAGGAAAGAAAAGGAAAGTCCCGATAAGGAAAAAGGGCGCGATCATTTTCTTTGTGGCCAGGGGAGTTGAGTGGTGCTTTGTGGTGGTTCACACGGGGCATACTCATAAGGACCTGTGGAAAAATAGTATGTTGTGTGTGTGTAGGATTCATTGTGGAGGAACCTAAGAGTCAATTACACTCAGGAGGGCAGACTTAGAATGATCCTGAGTGGACTTCGGCCTGAGGGTTGGGGGTCTGCGTCACCTTCCCTTTGAAATTCGTCTTAGATATCCTTTGGTTACCTCCATTACCTATATATATTCAATATGCTCAATTATTATGTGAAATTAGAGAGCCTTTCCTCATATTTATACTCTCCGAGTAGCTTCCTTAAACACATCTTCTAGGTCACTTTTCCCACTTTCCTTATTTTAGGGTTAACTCACTTCTAATTTCTCCATTAAATTTATTATTTAAATAATTTATTTTGTATTCACTTTTAATTATAGTAAACTAATCACTTCACTTTATTATTTACCTTCTAAACTCTCTTAAACCACTTTGACTACTTTGACCTTTTGGGGCTTCTAGATGACATATGAGGGTCCTCCAACTTCGTAAGGCTATAAATTTGAAACCGTGAGGATTTATGTGACGTTCCACATACCACTAGAAACAAAATGACATGTACTATCCATATAGAATAGTATTACCTGCAAATAGATAAAAAATCATACCATTATCCATCAAACAAACTTGAGTCAATTACCCAAACCTGGGTTTTCCAACTTCTCCTGGCCATAACTCTCTAACTATGAGGAGTTATGTGACGTTCCACATACCACCGGAAATGGAATGAAAAGCACTATCCATGTAGGATAGTTTCACTGAAAAATTCATTGACCTTAATCTCATTATTCCACAAATAATAATGGGATCTCTAACCATACTTCTAGGATAATTGAATCTGCAAAGCATCTTACCATGAGGGATTTCACCATAAGGGAACCACTTTGGAGTTCATCCACTTGTAATTATTATCAACCATGACAAGACAATAATGAGTCATATTTACATAAAACAAACTTGGGTCCATTACCCAAACTTTTGTGCCACCAGGCTTTCTTCAAGGGTTGACATCAATTACAACCAACCTTAATCAACAATTTCATATACACATGGAAATATTGTTGAATGGGATGTGACTCTATGCAGTTTTCTACTTCCTTATATTCATAAATATTCTACTTCTTGTGACAAAACTATGATTTTTGAACATCTAAAAAACTTCTCCCCATTTAATTGAAGTTCCCTTTTCTATAAATCTCTTGGTATCCTCATAAATAGGCCTTGGAATGCCTTCGTCTTCTCCTTGTTGGTTTCTTCTTGTAGAGGCTTATGTTATGCGAGATTTTCCAATAGTCTTCTTTCACGGTGACACACTTGAATATGAAACAATGATCTTCATGATTAATACATCAAACCACTAATTAAAAAATATGATATGCTAATTACTTCATATGGAAAACAAGATATGAAGGAAAACATATGGAATTAGTTTCTAAAATCATGTCATTTTTTGGGATTTTGGGAAAAATCCAGATTAACGACAAAATCATTGATGTATACCTATATCAGAGTTCAAGGAGCTATCTTTTATAGTAATTGGAGGTGATTCATCATCTAAAGAGGAAAGGAATATGGGTGACATGGTGAAGGCCTAGTAAAATATGATTCAGTGTCCAAGGGAGGAAGATATTTGGTGTATCAACCTTGATGACACCAACACCATGGACCGAAGGAGGGTTCTTGTTGGATTTGACCACATACTATCCAATGGAATGAAAAACATGTGTCATCGGTGTTCATGTAAATTTCATTGACATAGAGAGATTCATATCAACGCAGGTTAAAGGATCTATTCCAGTAAAGAGGATTTCTATCGAGGATGGTCGCAATAACTTTGTTGGCACACAAAGGTACCGCCAACACCAATTATGCGAAGTTCATCAATACACAAGTGTTAGTACCAGTGAGGGTTAAATGAAGTTCATCAATATTAAAAAGTCTATAATGATGAGGGTTATATGAAGTTCACCAATACAATTTTGAATTCAAAAATTAGCTAAGTCTGTAACTAGGGTATGGAGGTGGCCAGATCCTAAATGTTAAGAGACAATACCATCCTTGGAGAAAGAACAGAGAAAAAAATGTTTGGCTTGGAGGATTAGGGTAAGGTGTATGATTAACATCACCAAGCACTTGGGGGTTTTGATGGTTCCAAGGAGAGACATCACACATAGAGGTGATAACATTAAGTAAATAACTGGTAGAGAGAGAGAGGGTCAAAATCTTCATGAGATCAGAGGAAGGTATGGGAGGTGGGATTTATGGTAGGATCTCCCACTTTGGTGTAAACTTATACTTGAACTTATCCCAAATACAAAATGACAAAATACCACATGGTAATCAAAGAAAGAAAACCTACCTAGAAGTGTATTGACATGTGGATAGTGAGGTGGGATTGATGGAAAGTAAGGGTTCCTTGGCGAGATGGATTTGTCATGAATTTTTTTATGCAGGAGCATCTCTTGACTTCAGTAAATGCACCAACATGAAGACACAAAATGGATCAAGGGAGAGGCATCGACCCTTCCATTTTTTAAATTTGAAATAATCCTATACGGATTATCGCGTTGTAAGGAGGATAAATGTCAGGCCTTGCCTTTGCATAGGTAGTGGATAGGGTTTCCTTAAATGGTTTCCTATAGTAGGTCCAGATCGTAATTAGGTCTGGATAAACATTTATAGAATGTAGCCATAGATGTATGGTGTTGTAACTGAGATAGCGATGGCACTAAGGCGGTGAACAGGATAAGCTCATAGAGCCCTCTTTTGTAATGAGAAAAAAAAGAGATTTGGGGAGAAGGTCTCAGAAGTAGAACTCAAGGTAGAGTTAGAATAGCATAAAGAACTGAGACTCTGTTGTAGTCTAGTCTATGTACACATTTTTAAACATACATTCATATTAATACAAAGAAAATAAGTTTTGCTTGCACATGGTGTGTTTATGAGTTATCTGTATTCTGTGAATGTTATCTATGTGTTTATTATGTTGTATATGTATGATAGGTTTCATTTATAGTAGGAAGATATATTTCTCTATATTTGTTTGATTTTTAAGTATTATTATGGGTTCTTTAGGATGTGCAAGGAGTGCACAACAAAATATTGGAATTTTTGTAGCCAGCACACAGAGTGCGCATCTGAACTCTGCGGAGTCAGGGAAGAACGTGTCAGGTGGGCACACCAGAGTGATAAAAAACTCAAGAGGAACCTCAAGTTTACTAAATACGTTAGAGGAGGAACTATGCAGGGAAATCAAAAAGAGACAGAGTTACTGAGAACTCTGTAGAGCTTTTCCATGCGGGCATCGAGCGAGTGAAAGAGTGAACAGGAATAACTTTGTGTTGAGTTCGGGGAGATTTTTGTTTTTTTTGAACACTCTATGAGTAGAATCTCTGTAAGGTGTGCATCAAGCAAGGAGAACTCCATAAGGGAGATAATAATTTATTTTAAAGAAATCCTTCGGATCTGAGTTTGAAAAAATCCCAGAAATGCAAGGAGTGTGTGGGAGATCGAAACCTTCTAAGGGGACAAGCTCATAAGAGATAACACAAAGAGTGCGTAGAGGATGGAATTATTACAATTCCAAAATATTAGAAGAATTAACGCTTTAAAGAGTGTAAGAGAGACCCAAGATAGTCGAGTTTGCAGGAGAAAGTTCATAGGCGGAGACCTTTGAACACCGACAAAAATATTCTAACGCAGAAGAATTCAAAAGATCAAGAGGAAGAGAGACAATAATCATATGATCGGTTGTGGGGAAGAACCTGGACCATTAGATCTACATACAGGGAGCGAACGAAATGTAGAGGAGAAGAACAGATCCCATCTGTTGGATTAGAGCATGAAGGACCAATGAATGTTAGATTCAGAAGAAGGTGCATGAGTCTTAACGTTGTGTACATGTAGGAGAGTGGACTCATCAAAGTACCTAAATCCCAAAGTGAATAGGGACTGTCCATCGTCGAGGAGGACAGGTGGCGTAAGATCCACAACTTCATAATTTTGTCGACAAGGAGGGGTAAAAAATATCTGAAATAGATCTTGGTCGTTGATCACCAGGACGCGTACATGTCAAGAGATCGTGAACTCCAGGTGAAAGAACTCCACGAGAAATGTGAAGGATGAAATTTTGAGACTTGAAACTTCTGAAGCCCGAAGATTTGGAAAGAATATAGATCATCAGATCTAGAAAGGACACCTAGCAAAAGATCGTGAACTCCGGGTGAAATCACCCCGAGAGAGCGTGAAGGATGAAAGTTTGAGAACTGAGATCATCAAAGCCTGAAGAGCCAAAGAGAAGCTATACCATTAGATCCATAAAGGGAATGTGGCGAAAGATCGTGAACTCTGGGAAAATGCAAAGGGAAAAATTTTGAGATCGTCGAAGCACGAACAACCAAAGTGGCTAGGAGTCATTGATATGGGTTGGATAGGTGTCACTAGATCGTGAACTCTAGAAGGATTTACTCCAAATATTTGTGGGTGTTGAGACTTGAAATCGACAAAGGCCGGATTCCTGGAGAAAACGATAGTTGTTGGATTCAGAGGAGACATGGCACACATCTGTGAGCTCTGGGTAAATACCTGGAGTAATCTTCGATCGTCATATCAAAGGGGAGACATGCGTTAATGGATTATCAACTCCAGGAAAAAGCCATAGGATGGTAGGAGTTTGACATTTGATATTTCTAAAACCCGGAATTCCGAAGTGACAACAGTCGTCGATGTCAAGGTTGACACATGACGCCAGATCCAAAACTCTGGAAGAAAGCCGAGGAGGAAAGGTCCGAAGACCCATAAAAGATATTGATCGTTGATCGAGAAGGGAGTCAGAGGGCCATTGATCTGGTTGAGAAGGCCAAAGTCCTGAAGTGGGAGCACAACCATTGATCGGGGAGGATATGTGTTAGCATATCTTCCACTCTGGAAGATAACTAGTCAACAGTGGCAAGGATTTGAGATTTGAGATTCATTAAGGCTAGACTCATGGAGGAGATCCTAGCTGCGGGTTCAAGGAGACAAGTGGTAGCATATCTTCCACTCTGGAATATTTCCATACAAAGGAAACAAAAATTTGAGAGTTGAAACTCCCAAAGCCTGGAAAGAAGAAATCAATGACAACCATTCATTTAGAGGGGAGTTACACGATGACATATAATGGTGATCGAAGGTCATGCGTAGATGGAAGGAAAGAATATTTGATAGAATTCATTGATCATGAGGAAGAGACGAGATACATGAGATCAATGGATGGGAACGATTGTGGGGCCAAAAATTGCATGGAGGACAATTATTCTAGAGTGGGCTGCAATTGGAACGATGGTATTCGTAAATGGATACGTGGTATCATGAGGGGGATTGCGGGGAGAAAAGTGGGTTGGTTTGAAGCGACTCCTACCTATGCCCGCAATCACATACTTTCAAAAGGTCATAGCCTAGGGGCATATGTAGGAAGGGGCTAGTGGAAAGGAGTTAGTGCCCACAAATTGAAGAGCTCCCAGAGTGCGGAGATAGAGGTCGGGGGTTTCATAGAACCTATGCCTTAGGAGTAATAAAGGGGCATATGTATATTGTTTTGGATTCAATCAGGAATCCAAAGAATCAATCTGACTCAGGTGAAATAAATATGTAGTGACCATGAGGTCGCATAGCCCCAGGAGGGGAGGGGGACTACTTCAATTCCTCTCAAACTTCCCTGGATGAATAGAATGTGACTCAAGTGATAATATCAAGACGTCAAGTCCAATAATTTTCGTATAACCTTTTATTGGCATGAAAATTGAGAAGGGAAGGCTCGTATCATAGTTGATGACAAAAAATTTACTAGTACAAGTTTTGTGTATCATAGTATTGGTAACATTTGTCTGAACATCATTGATGTATCCACGAAGTTGATTGAAAGTTCATTGGTTATAAGTTTTAGCATATTGAGGATAGTCATGTGAACCTAATTGATGTACTGGTGGAGGTGATAAGAAGCTCGTCGGTATGAAAGCTTTTGTATCAGTGAAGTCTACCGAATATCGTCTAGTGTATCCTAAAAGTTCATCAAAACTTGGCCGATATGGTAAAACTCTTATTCAGAAAATCATTAAGTATGTTTCCCTTTCAATGTTGAAAATTTAGTCATGAACCTATCGATATTTCTTGTATTGGTGAATTCGTCATGAACTCCCCAACATTACCAAAATCTAACAAAAATGTAAGTTAATAAATATTCTAAGTACAAGAATGAAAGGCTTCACTTAAGATCACGAAGATGGAATACCTTCATGAACAATTTAAGAGATTATTAATAACAAAAGGAAGGTACCCTTTTCTTGGTAGTAATTGAATCTTCAAGCAATGAGACAAGAAAGGGTGAAGGAGTTCGTGCCTGACCTAATAAGTCGGTAACAATATTTTTTGGGAATTAGTATAGGTTTTTGATTTCCAAAAAATTCTCCATGTCCTGCACTAACATGCTATAATTATGCTCATTCAAAAGTACAAATTCCTACATCGAACATATTACCTTTACAACACCTTAATACAAAACCTTGCAAGTCCACACTACAAGTCAATTATTTTTTGATATTTGATTGTTAGAAGTGAAAATACCATCCATTATTTACATTGTGATATGAAAACCTTGAATGTGCCTTGTAGTAATTAGTACAAGATAGGAAATTGAAAGGATAATTTTTTATACCATGGAATATAAAATCTTTGAACACATTGCATTTGGATTGATTTTATCAATGTTTTGGACCGAACTAATATGGCGTATCATTGGGATTGAAGTTATTATTACTAAAGACAATTTGATTAAATTGAATTAATTAACATGAATAATAAAGTGAATTAGTTAGAAATAATAAAGTTATTGAAAATTGTCAATTTTTAAAACTTGTTTAATTTTAAGATTCGTATGATGTTTCTATAAATTATGTAAGAATTATATAATTTCTGTATTTTAGAAGTATATAAACTACAATGATGGTTTGTTATTATAGTCTATATATAATTCACACATAAAATTAGTTAAAATATGTAAAAGTATAATTATATGGAATGATTAAAACTTTCTATATTTCAAATATTAATGATTATATACATTATTTTCATTTACATTCTATTTTTTTATTATTAGATATGATTTTATTAGGAATTGAGTTATATATAGTATGAATTGTTTAGAGAGATTTCATTAACAAAAATCATATATAATGAGGGATGAAAATGAATAGTCCATAACTTGGATTATGGTGTTTAGAAACAATCAAACAACATTATGGTGAAGTGAGTAAGCATCTCAAAAACCATTTTTTTCATCACTTTTCACATTGATGTTCAACATATATGATCATTTTTTTATACTGGTAGGTTACTTTTGTGCATTAATAGTCTTTCAAAAAACATCATTGATTTGGTGATATTTTATCACTCAATGTGGTTCTAGTTATTAACATGCAATCACTTTGATTGCTCCTAATCATTCTTTGTCAATCTATTTGAGATTATATATTCAATAATTACTCATTCATAGTCAATTAGTTATGACTAATTAGTATTTCCTATTTTTACCACCTATCCTTTAGTTGAGTTTACACATTTCAACAAGTTCACGGTTTTGTTCTCTTCCCCTTTGGCTAATTAGAGCTCCTCCATATTTAATTGTTTTTTTTTATATCATACATACATTAAGGGATCAACCCATGTTTTTAGATGCACCCTCTCATCACTAAAAGAATGGCATGGATTAAGTAATTTAGGCAATTATTTATCTAGATAAAACCAAGTCCATTACCCCAAACTTATTTTCATTCAAATTAGAGGTTATTTCCCACAAAATTGGAGGAAATTTGGGAATTAGGATGCATAAGTAATTTGATTGATCAAACAGATGATGCTTACAAACAACTTTATTGTGAAATTGACATTAGTTGTCAATATTAACAAAAAATAGAAGTTAAGGTATTTATAAACTGTTTTGCTAGATTTATTGCATAAAAACAATTTACAAATATCCCATAGAACAAAACAATTTAATGTTTTGGTCCCTTTTATAAGGGGTCTTGCAGTTGTGATGCAGCTACATCACTCCACCTCATCACACACCAACTGATTAGCATGATTGGTGTGAATTCAAGGAAGGGAGAGGCGTCACCCTCTCATTTTTCCTTCAAACTCTAGATCATAATTAAGGCAATACATGCTAACAAGTTGGAAGAGTCAATTTGTGTCTTCTAACAAGCTATAGATAAGGTCGCCATTAATTGGTTGATGGTAGGAGGGATCTGTATCTGATTCAGGTCATATTTCCATCATTGTAATTTTCCTCCTTAGTCAGGCATTTTGAATGGTGATTAGACATGACTAGCTTAGTTTCAAGGGAAGCTCGTCCATCCCCTCTTGTATAAATATTTGTGTTGTATTCCCAAGAGAGGGTTCCAGTTTTTGTTAGTTGTTTTCATAGGGAGATTGAGGAGGACCAAGACTCAGATGCAGTCCATACTCATATATTGTAACAAACATTCATATTAATAGAAAGAAAATGTTTTCCTATATGAGATGATTTCTAAGTGTTTTATGTGTTTATCAATGTTTATGTTGTAGATGTGTATGTTAGGATTCATCTACAGAGATAGAGTTAGATTTATCTATCTGTGAGTGTGTTGAATTATTTCTGGGTTCTTTAGGCTGAGTGCAAGGAGTACACAACATAGAGTTAAACTCTGTGAGCCAACAGAAGGAGTGTGTGTCTAAACTTCTTTCGGTTAGAGAATAATGTGTCAGTAGGGAACACCAGAGTAATTCACAAAATTTAAGGGGAATTTAAAGTTTGTTGAATAACTTGGAAATAAAGTCTGCGTAGGAGGAAGCATAGCACATAGTTACTGAATACTTTGTAATACTATGCTAGGAGGACATTGAGTGAGTGTTAGCGTTCACAAAACCCACACATTCTAGAGTGTTGGAGACATTGAGAGAACCTGAGGGTTTCCGAACACTTTGAGGAAGGAAGGATTTTCAAGTGTGCATTTAGAAAGGAAATGAGATTCATTAACAATTCTAGAAGGGCTCAGGGAGAAGCCATTAGAAGGCTCAATGAGCGCAAGGACTGTGCCAAGGGAAAGGTAACTTCATATTACAAGCTCTAGAGAAAGAGCGTTAAGTTTCCAAGAGGGCAATAGAAAGTGCATAGAGGGACGCAGGAGAACCAAGAAACTTGAAGGTTTGAAGTCGAGAAAATTCTTAGGGGAGATACCATAGAATTCTTCAAGGAGTGCGGAAAAGGGCCGAGAACAACCTAAGTCTTGGGTAGAAAAAGAGATAAGTGTTAGTAAGGTTGAGAAATTTGTCAAAGTCTCGAAGGAAGTAAATTTTTCCATCATCGGGAGGAGACAGGTGGAGAAAGATCAAAAGATTTGAAAGCTAGAGCTCCGAAAGGTTTTCAAAGACCAAACCAAAATCTTCATGAAGTCGCAAAGAGTGGTTTGAATCTAGACCGTTGAATCTAGAAGGGACATGTGGAAGTGATCCACACATTTCAAAGGAGTAGCACTTTGGGAGATATCATAGGAGGACAAGTGAGAGACTCATGAAGGATGGGTTTCAAATAGATCGCAGTCGTTGATCTAAAGGAGGAACTAGGAGCTGAAGTAGATTTGGACTATTCGTTTGCAAGAACAGGTGTCACTGGATCTCACACTCTGGAACATAAATCATCCAGAGGAATTAAAGAGTGGAGGTGTAAGGAGTCATAAAGCCCAAAGTCGCTATATCATCAAATCCATTCATATAGGAGGAAACTTGGAATGAGATCTTCTAGTCCAAGGACTTAGCACTTCAAAGGTCTTGTGGAGAAGTGTTTCATAATTTCCTGAAACATTGAAAGCCGAAAAAGAGAAGCCGGAAGTTCTTAAGGAGGTTTAGGCTCGGGTCATAGCCCAAGGTCATATGGTAGAAAGGGCCTAGAACAAAGAGCTAGTTCTTCCATCAAATTTATTCAAAGAGCCAAGGGGAGAGCCGTGGGGTTTTGGTGGAACCCACACTTTGGAGGAAGAGGAACCTGTGATAAAATACATTGGGGTTCCAACAGGGGCCCAAAGATACGATTCAAATAAGGAAATTGAACAATCCTAGACTGGGAGGTCACGTAGTCCCAAGGAGGGAAGGGGTCTACACCAGAGTGGTATCATATCATGAATTGTTTCTTAGGTAACAAAGAATAGGAAAAAGAGATAAGGTGATACTAGAGTGAAATTAGATCATGATTTTGCCTATAGACAATAGGTGAAGAGAGATAAAGTGAGATGATTTGTGGAGAGTTTTTCAATGTGTGCGATAGAAGGTAGACAACCAGGTGGGCTGCAAGTACCACGAGATTGTCGCTTGAGGTCATAAGCATGGTAGAGGAGAATATTTCCCTCAGAGAAGTAAGGTGGATATGGACAAGGAGCTCAATGAAATACGAGCAGAGATGCAAAAGCTCGCATTGAAAATGAAACAGAAGGTACAGGTACATTGGAGGCACGAGTGGCCTTTGAAGAGGGCAGCTAGGTGGCTTGTTCAGAATTTGTTGGCTAGGATGAAAAAACATGTTTTAAAAAGGTGGTTGAGATGTGTCGAAAACCCAAACGGTGAGGGAAAGAGATCCATAAGAGGTCTCATAGGTTTCCAGGTGGGCAATGAAAAGGGATCAATTGATATCATAAAATGTCAGGAGGGCAGATGAGGCATCTTGATTTTCCAAGTGGGCAAGGGAGAATATATGAGCTCAACTAAGATTTTATGTCAAGGGGTGTTGACAGGTGGAGAGGAGGTGGAAGAAAGACCTCATATTAAGATTCATGCAGAATTGCAATCCGTGTGAATGAAGATAATGAAAATTTGAAAAATTCCTTCAGAGAGGAGAAGTGTCAGAGGATTTTTCTGATCATTGGGGGAATCTAGATATTCCCACCAAGCCATTGAGGAGAGGCTAGCACAGGTTTTGCATATGCAATAGTAGGACAACAAGTTGATACTTTCATGAAGGAGAAGGAGTAGATACTAAAATCTGTCCCAACAAAAGAGGGTCACCCAGTTGATTCACTCACTCAGTGGAAGATGGAGTTGAAGATGATGGAGGATTGATTGAGAAGTCCAGAACCAGAAGGTGGTTTCCATGAGATAGCCATGCTAGAAGAAACATACTAGCACGAGTTGCAGTTGGAGAAGGTTGGGATTGAACCAACGCAAGAAGAACTGACAGGAGTTAGTTTGTCAAAGGAGGTAGTTGAACATCAGTTCAGTGGTGAGACTGCAACAGAGTGGCCAGTCACCGTAACAGGAGATGAAATAAATGTGGGAGGTCAGAATGACCTACCCTTAGGGAAACATGGAGAGTTGTAGGTGAGTATACTGCATAAAGAAATCCAACCAAGAGAGTAGTTGGAAGAATCCATAGAGGAGATAAGGAGGCTAATGGTGAAATCAATGGAAGAAGAAGTCAACAAGGAGAATTTGGACAGAGGAGAACCTAAACAAGCAGCAGGGGAGATGTAGCAAAAACAACAACAAAGAAGAGGAGTAGGAGGACAAATCTAGGAGAAAGTTTTGGATCGAGGAGGGTTTCAATAGATCTGGGAAGCTCATGAGCAGGAGCTCATGAATTTTCATAGCCGTGGAGTATGATGTAGGAGCATCGCTCCACCTTAGCACGTGCCAACTGATTAGCAAAATTGGTGCGCATTTAAGGAAGGGAGAGGCGCCACCCTCTCATTTTGCCTTGAAAATCTAGATCATAATTAAGGAAATAAATGCTGACAAGTTAGGAGAGTCAAGTTGTGCCTTCGCACAAGCTATAGATAAGGTCACCATTAATTGGTCAATGATAGGAGGGATTTGTATCCAATTCGGATTATATTTCCATCATTGTAATCTACCTCATTAATTAGGCATTTTGAATGGTGATTATACACCACTAGCTTAGTTTGGAGGGAAGCTCGTCAAGCCCCTCTTGTTTAAATATTTGTATTGTATGCCCAAGAGAGGGTTCCAGTTTTTGGTAGTTGTTGTGATAGGGATATTAAAGAGGAATGAGACTCAGATGTAGTCCAGACTCATATATTGTAACAAACATTCATATTAATAGAAAGAACATTTTTTCCTGTATGAGATGATTTCTATGTGTTTTATGTGTTTATGAATGTTTATGTTGTAGATGTGTATGTTAGGATTCATATGCAAAGATAGAGTCAGAGTTATCTATCTGTGAGTGTGTTGAATTAGTTCTAGGTTCTTTAGGTTGAGTCCAAGGACTGTGCGACAGGGAGTTAAAATCGGTGAGCCAACGTAAGGAGTGTGTGTTTGAACTCTTTTGGGTCATAGAAGAACGTTCTAGGAGGGCACACCACAATGATTCATAGACTCGAAGAGGAATTTCAAGGTTGTTGAATACCTTGGAAAAAAATATTGCGCGGGAGAAAGAGTAGCGAAGATTTACTGAATACTCTGTAATACTCTGCTAGGAGGGAATTGAGTGGAGCATGCACAAAACCATCACATTGTAGAGTGTTGGAGACGTTGAGAAAACCCCAGGGTTTCCAAACACTCTAAGGAAGGAAGGATTTGCAAGTGTGCATTTAACAAGGAAAGGAGATGCTTTAACAATTCTGGAAGGGCTTAGGGAGAAGTCTTCAGAAGTCACAATGAGAGTAAGGAGTGTGACAAGGGTAAGGTAAGCTCATCTTACAATCTTAGGAGAAATTCCATAGAAGTACATAGGAGAACCAAGAAAATTGAAGGTTTCAAGCCGATAAAATTCTCGGGAGAGCTATCATAGAATTCTACAAGGAGTGCAGAAAAGGGTCGAGAACAACCTAAGTCTCGGGCATAAAAAGAGCTAAGTGTCAGTAAGGTGGAGGGATTTTCTGAATTCTTGAAGGAAGTGAATTCTTCCATCGTCAGGAGGAGACAGGTGGAAAAATATCAGGAGATCTGGGAGCTAGATCTATGGAAAGTTTTCCAAGAGAAAACATAAATGTTCATGAAGTTGCGGAGAGTAGTTTGAATCCAAACCATTGGATCTGGATGGGAGGCATGGAAGCGATCCTCACATTTCATAGAAGTAGCACTCTAAAAGATATCATAGGATGACAAGTGAGAGACTCCCGGAGGTTGTAGTGTGAATAGATCGTAGTCATCAATCTAAAGGAGGAACATGGAGCTAAAGTAGATATGTATTGTTCGTTGCCAAGAACAAGTGTCACCAGATCCCACACTCCGGAACGTAAATCATCCGGAGGAATTAGAGAGTGGAGGTGCAATAACTCGTGAAGCCCAAAGTCCCGAGATCATCTGAGCCATCCATGAAGGAGGACACTTGGTAGAAGATCTACTATTCCGGGGACTTAGCACTCCCAAGGTCCTCTAGAGAAGTGTTTTGGAATTTCCTGAAACGCCAAAAGCCGAAAAAGCGAAGCCAGAAGTTCTTAGGGAGGTTTAAGCACGGTTCATAGCCGGAGGTCATATGGTAGAAAGGGCCTAGCACAGAGAGCTAGTGCTTCCATCAACTTTCTTCAAAGAGGCAAGGGGAGAGCCACCAGATTTTGGTGGAACCTGCACATTGGAGGAAGAGGGACGTGTGATAAAATACATTGGGGTTCCAGTAGGGGCCCGAAGAGCCGATTCGACTCAAGAAATTAAACAATCCTAGACTATGATATCGCGTAGTCCCAAGGAGGGAAGGGGTTCTGCGCCAAGTTGGTCAACAACAAGGGAATGCATTAATTTCACTTTTCATATTGTCCTTTTTATAAGAACAAAATCACTCAAGAACTTATTTTATATTTTCTCGAAGGTAAGAGTGACTTGGATCAAGTAAATATATCTTGTGGTCACCTCTCCCTTTCCATTATTAGAAATAAAACTATGACTTATAGAGATAAATAACTAATAAAGTGTATTTGTTTTTAGTTTCATTGAATTTATTATGAAATAAATTTTATATTACATTTGCAAATGCTACAATAACATCAATTTTAAACATAAAAAAGTAACTTTGGATTTTTTTAAGAGTACCAAAGCGGTAGTCATTATAAATTTGTCATTAAAAACATGTACACTTGTAGATGAGTGGCAACTTGATTGAATCTTAGATTACACAATGAGTTAGGTCCCATTAAAGTCATTTTTTTTTATTTTTTCCTAACCATACTCATAATAATATGATTATGTTTAGGCTAGTCATATAACCATTAATCTAGGAGACATCATGTTAAACAAAGGTAGATGCATCATCAAAAAATTGACCAACGGTTGAGTTCTATATCTTTCTTTCTTCCTAGATAATGACAAACTCCCTTTCATTCCCCTTGGTAATTTCAAAAGGACCACAACCCTAAGAGGAAGCCAATGTTGCTTGGGACCCCTCAATACTAGTTCTAAATCCACCAAGGACATAAGGTGGCAATGGAAGAAGAAGTATGACGAGACATATTATCTTCTACGTTTATGAATTTATGCACAAATTTGACAATGTGACTTTGTTAAGATTATTTTATTGCATGTTAATGAACACTTACATAAGATGGCAATGGAACAAGAAGTATGATGAGAAAAATTATCTTCTACAATTATGAATTTATGCACAACTTTGACAAGACGACTTTGTTATGATTATTTTATTGCAGGTTAATGAACATTTGGTTGTTGGTCCACTTATCCTTTAGATCATTATGTTAATAGTATTCAATTTTGGATGGATCTAGGGAAAAGGTTAATTTTGTATGATTTTTGTTATTTAAGTTCGTCAATTATTAAATATATTTTATTTACAGCTAAATTTTTAATGTAATGGTTACCTATTTGTAACCTTTCTTATGATTTATATGTTTGAGAATTATATTTAAACAAAAAATTATATAAAATTATTCTGTTTAGGGGGATTGTATAAAAGTATTAGGAAAAATGGGAAGACTAACAATTGGACATCAAGAGAACTAAATAAACACATCTAAATAGATATCTAAATATTTTCATCACTTTTATCTATAGATTCTCGAGATGAAATTTTTAAAATAAACAATAATCAATCAACATATTCCATTTTAAAAGGTTTTTCTATTTGTATGAAATCATATTGTTTGATGGTTTGCTACATATTTTGAATTATTTATGTTAATATAAATACATATAAGATAAGGGGTTTAATATCCAACTCAAATTGAAAATAATTATATGAAAAATATAAATGACTCATTACGATAAAATATTATGTAAGTAAATGATTAATAGGTAAAACAATCAGGAAAGGAAACACATAAACAACATAATGGTTCAATTCGATTTGAATTAAATAACATATGTGAGTTAATGAAATAACCAAAAGGTCCAAGGAAATAAAAAAACACTATTTATAAAATAGTTTAATAAAATTTGAACTAAATAATATATATGAATATATAAAGTGAATATAGTTTAAACCAAAAAAATATGATATATTTTTACGTATTAAAAAAAATTGTCTAAACAATTTTTAAGTAATATTATATCATTAATGGTATTTAGACAGTTAGAGATATTATGTATAGATATTAATTTTCATGAAGTATTATATTATGAAAACATTTGGTATTATGTCAATCAATTTACAAATCCAAGTCTCATTATCAACTTAATTTCGATGTTTATATACAGAACATGTTAGATTGAAAAAAAATGATGTATTTTATGTTGCTCGTTATTTTATAATTTCACATCTCCTATGTTAATTTTGACATGCTATTTCTCTAATATATTAATGTTAGCTAAACAATTTATGAATATATATACTTAATTTCAAACAAAATTGTTATTTTACAACAAATTGATATAGATATTAAAAGTAGTTATTATAATAATCCAATTCAGGATGTTAAAAACTTCATACTTCATTCACATCCACAAGGAAAATTCAAGAGATTTTTCATCTCTTAATAATACACCACACATAAAAGAGAAATATGGAATATCAACAACCCAACCAAATCCTTTTTAATAGCCTCATTTCTTATGACACTTATTTCCTAGTGTTTCAATCCCAACACATGCTAGAATGGTGTTCATAGTTATAAATTCTTAAGTAGTTAATAACTCTCAAGAACACATTTCAAGTGTAGTATTAAATTTGATATTGGAATAGCATAAAAGTAGTTACGTACTATAACACACCCTAGAATAGCTTATGGGATTATGTAACTAATGGTGTTCATAGTTATAAATTCTTAAGTAGTTAATAACTCTCAAGAACACATTTCAGTGTAGTATTAAATTTGATATTGGAATAGCATAAAAAAAAGTTACATACTATAACACACCCTAGAATCGCTTATGGGATTATGTAACTAAATCCGTCACATATGAAAATCCTCAAACTTTACTTTTAACTCACTCATTAAACTTTGATACCATTAGTTAATTACATCCAACCATACTAAAGGTTCATATAAGATGGTATTAATCTCTAATACCTTTTAATAACACACCTATACCCTTGTCCAATAGTCCAATACCAACATTATTAATATGCTTTATATATGCAATAGTTATGTAGTCTTGACAGCATACAATTCAATGCAGAATTATAGACATTAAAATCATAACACAAATAAACACGCATTGGTGAGCATAAATAATATAATAGAACACTTATATTTTTATCAAACCACCAATTGGATGTATACCTCAGATGTTCCTCCCATCCATAGAATCTATTGTTCTATCACTCTCAACAACAGGTCACCCTTGATCTAGGGTTGTGACTCCATAACAAAAGAGGATACCTAATCCAACTATGGTTTCAAATTAAACACAACAATGGATAGGCCAAGTTACCAAACTCCATAAGCAGTTCCAACCTACAACCTTGCATTCCACACAACCTCCAAAACCAAAGAAATTGTACCCCCTTCTCTACATTGCAGTCCCTCAGGTGGTCCCACTTCTCTTACAAGGTTACAACACAAGTTATCTAGGAAGTATCAGAGCTCTATGGCTACAATAATTAATTTTTTTATGATAGATTCTCTAGGCAGCCTCCAGGCCTCAAACACAAGGAAACCTATTCCCAACAATTATCTATCTAAGGATCCATCCTTGGAAGACCAATGAGAATTGTACACCCAATCCATCAATGATTTACAAGGTTCACAAGGTAACAATGTCATAGTAGATCCTCATCTCATACCCCACAAACCCAGATTACGTATAGTCAAAATGAAATATGATAATGAATGGAATGGAATGATTTTTCAACTAAAAACCAACATTGTATTTCCATGTTCCTTTATTGACACAAGGAACTAATATTTCCCCCACTTAGGAACTTAGGATAAAAATAATAACTTGTGACTTAGCACTTAGGAATATACTATTAGATTCCTTGGCTTAATCCTCCTTGAATTAGCCCCTTTCCTTGATCCCTTAGCCACATTTCCCTCTTGTGGAGTCCCATCCCCCCATACTCTTTGTTTGATTTGGTATTCAACAATGATGTATTTTATTAATATATCAATTTGATTACAATTTATAATTTCATGCTCACCAAACTTTAAAAATATAGGCTCTCCAACCTAATTCACATAGGCACTCTAGCCCAAAGCACACACACACAAGAAATTTGTCCCAAAACTTCCTTGATGACTAGCCTAAAAAAATATATGTACATTTACAACATAGGGTATTACATTCCCCTCGCCCTTATTTATGAATTTTACTCAATGCATTATATACACATCTATAATAAAAAATATTCAAGATGAGGAAACCAATGATAAAAAGATATGATTTAAAAGACAAAATTTTGTATGTATATGAGGAAACCAATTATAAAGACCTGAGTATTGAGGACCATCCAGTCTTGAAAGAATATGAATATATATTTGGAGATATACTAGGATTTCCACCAAAGAGAGACATTTATTTCTCCATTGATTTGGTTCATGGAGTGGTCCTAGTGTTTAATATTCCTTATAGGACAAGCACACCAAAGCTAAACGAAATAAAAATGAAACTTGAATAAATTTTGAATCAGTGGTGTATATGCCCAATTGTGTCACCTTCAGGTTTCACGATACTCTTTCTGAATAAGAAGGATGGAACCTTAAGGAATTTCATTGATTTAAGACAACCAAATAAGGTTACCATAAAGAACGAATATATTTTACCAAGGATTTATGATCTATTTGATCAACTGAAATGTGCAATTATATTTTACAATGTTGAATTGATGTTAGGGTATCATTAGGTGAGACTTAAATAATAATATTTCATCCAGATAGCATTCAGAACAAGATATGGACATTATGAGTTTGTGGTGGAGCCATTTGGGCTATCAAATGGACCAACTATATTTGTGTCTGATGAATGAAGTGTTTAAAGGTTATATATAAAATTTTGTAATTTTTTATTGGAAGATATACTCATTTAATCAAGGAAAAAGGAGGTGCATGACCATCAATTAAGGATGGTTCTTCAAGTAAATAAGGAGCAACAACTGTATCAAAAGATATTAAATTTATCATTTTAGTAGAGGCAAATTCATTATTTGGGCCATATTATTTCAGAGGAAGTGATAGAGGTTGGTTTTGGTAATACAAAATCCACCAAAGGATGGATAAAACCAAATAATTTTACATAAGTCAGGTCATCCATGGATTCTGTAGGTTATTAAAGTTGATTTATTAAATCATTCTCAAAGATTGCATTCCCAAACACTTATTTTCAAAACAAGGGTGTGAAATTCAAACGGAATTCAAAATGTGAAGAAATGTTTTATAACTTGAAAAAAGTACTGATAAGTGTGTCAGATAGTTGGCTTAGGTTGATGGACAATTGGTATGGAATTTTGGTTGTCATTAATGTCAACCCTTGGAGAGTGATATTGTAAATTGATGTCAACCCTTGGAGAAGTTCGGTAGAAAATTTTGGTAGAACAAAGCCATGGGTAAGGGACTCGAGTCTATTTGAGGTATAAAAGCATGAATATCAGTGAATTTACAGGTAAGACTATTCTATATGGATAGTATACGTCATTCAATTTTCGATGATATGTGGAACATCACATAACTACTCAATGTTAGAGAGTTATGGCCATATGAAGTGGGAGAACCCTCATGAGTCATATAGAAGATCTTAGAAGGTCAAATAAGTCAATTATTATAGAAGGTCCTAGAAGAAGTGTACTAGTCAAATTTATGGTAACTAGGAGTTAATCATGGGTATAATTTTTGCATTAACAAAATAATTAAAAATAAATTAGTTGTAACAAGAAGTTGTGAGTTTGGTAATTATGGTAAAGTAGTTGTGATGAGAACGTTGAATAGTCAAAGTGGTTGACCAAGAAATAAATTAAATAATAAAGTTGTTGCAACAAGAAGTTTGTTAAGGGAAAATAAGTTATGAATTGACTAATTATAGAAAAGTTAGTTGCAAAAAGAAGTTGTGAGTAAAGAAAAATTATTTAAATAATAAAGTAGTCAAAGTGGTTGCAAAGAGAATTTTTTAAATAATAAAGTGGTTGCAACAAGAAGCGGTGAGTTTATTATTTATGGATAATTCAAAGTGGTTTCAAAAGAAACTAATTAAATAATAAAGTTAGTTGCAACTACAAATGGAGAATTTAATATTTGTAGCAAAGTGAGTTAGATGTGGGTTATCCCTAAAAGAAGGAAGTTGGGTAAAGTTAGTTAGAAGATAACTTATTGAGGAAGCTACTTGTAGAGTATAAATAAGAGAGAATGGCTCTCCCATTAGCACCTATTTAATATCTATTTTTTGAAAGGTTATTTTGGTACGTATTATTGATAGATAAAATGTGCAGAAGAATAATTAGGGTAGGGAAATCACGGAAGGAAAAGTGAGGCAGAAAAATCACGATAGAAAAAGTGTGGTATAAAAATCACGGAAGAAAAACCGTGACAAAAAAGTGCGGAAGAAATTTCGCAGGATAAAAATCACAGCAAAAGATTCGCGGCAGCAGAATCATGGCAGGAAAACCGCGGCAGCAGAATGCTACAAGAAGAAAAATGTATGTTTTCATATGTCTAGTGTTGAATCTGGTTTAGGGTTTTCCTTATAAATATGTTGGATTCCCTCCTAGAAGTTTAGGTCTTGTTGTAGAGTTAATTTGAGGTAGATCTACTGAAGTCTAGTATTGGTTCATGTTTGAGGGATTTTGGTTGAGGTATGTTGTTGACGTTATTGGTATAGATATAGGTTGTATAATAGTGAGTTTGTGGGACATGGTTGATGTAGGGATTTATGGTATTTGATTTATGGAGAATGTAGTGCATTTCTAGAGGTATATTGTTGGTTATCTTGGTGTATGTTATTGTTATATGGTAGAGGTATATGATTGGGTAAATGGATGAAATACATACTTGAAGTACATGGTGATCTTGATACATCTTGTTGAGGCATAGTTTGGTTTGTTGTTGATACATGATTGGTACATGTTGTTGGTTATATTTTTATAGTGTTGATGTACATGGTTGATGTACATTATTGATGTGCATTGTTGGCACATGGTTTGAGTGATATTCTAGTCATTTTAGGTATGATATCTATGTTATCAGATCTAGTATATTGAGGAGAGTATTTGTAAATGTTGTTGGTGTATTTAGTTTTGTTGGTATAGGAAAGGAATAGGTACAGGTTGGTTATATGACAGTGGCACGAGTTGATTATAGGTTAGTGACATAGATTGGTACATGTTTACAACATTATATCTCACAGAGATAGTCTGACAATGGTTCCATCATTCTACTTATATTTCAGGGTGGTTGGATGGGGAAAACATAGGTGGTTGTAGCCACTTTTTCGTTGTATATGGAGAACATAGGGAGTTTTAGTATCCTTTTTTTTGTAGCGAGAGAATTGGGGAGTTGGAGATTCCCTCAGGTTGTAGCCTGAGAAACTAGGGCATCAGAGCCTCCTTCTAAGTGTAGTTGGAGAATTTGAATTTGGTACTTCCTTGAATGTAATTCTTGAAATATAAGAAAATAATTTTGTGGTTTTCTCCCGCATTGGATTTCAACACAAATATTGGTGTAGTGTGCATTGTGTGGATGTGTTTATTATTGTTTATTATGCACTCATGAATGTMAATGCTTATGATACAGTAATATATTGATGATGAAAAGATGAACATGGTCGACTAAGTAAAAGAATATACATTTTGGTTTAAATGATTAATATTTGGTACAGTTTCTCATTACTTATTSATCCCCCCAATCATAAATCCAACAATTGGTATCAGAGCAGGGCCTTGAAGAAAAACATTTAACCAMTGGAAGGAATATTGTGAAGAGMAAYGATTTGTATAGAAATGGAATACCACAATTCGATGGTCAAAATGGTTTGAAGTATGAGATGTGAAGAAATAGAGTGAAAACATTTTTACATCCACAAGAGTATGATGTTTGGCACTGTTGGATTACTGAGTGGGGGGTGAATCAGTAATAGAGCAATTTAATCCTTTTTCACCAAAAATGCAAGTGTTATATCAATGTATAATTATCATCCAATAGTTACAAAGTAAATAAACAATGAACAAATGAGAAATCACATACATACATAATACACCAGTTTTTTTATGTGGAAACCAAAAGCGGGAGAAAGCCACAGAATGATTTTTCTTATATATCTTGAAGAATTACGTTCATTGGAAGCACCAACTTCCTTTTTTTTCCAACTGCAACTGGAAGGAGGCTCCAACCCCCTAGTTTCTCAGGATACAACCCGAGGGAATCTACAACACTCCAATTCTCTAGCTACAACTAGAAGGAGGACACAACATCATATGTTCTCCAGATACAACCGAAAGGTAGCTATAACCACCTGTCCTTGCCCCATCCAACCGCCATGAAGTAGAAGTAGAATGATGGAACTATTTCACACTATCACTGTGAGATATACCAGTATACAACTCTATCAATTTGTACCACTAACTTGCAACCACCCAGTACAACTTCCCTGTAATCAATATGTACCTCAATTGAACATGTATCAACAAAATACAACAGTTACGCGACCTGTAATGCTGCAATGCGTGTATTTATACTCCCTATATGTTATGCATCCCACATATGTATGCGACCAAACTATTATGCAGCCTGCGTATTCCCTCTGAAAACTAGGTTTTTCTTTCTTCAAAAAACTTATGATCCTCTGCAACTTCTTTCACATAGATCTGCAACCTATCACTGTATCCAGAATGTAACTGTAGTCTGTTCATGCATCCTCATACATAACCTTTACCCAAAGAATATATATCTCTCTCTAGTCATGTTCCATATAGATGTGTGTAATCATGAACAAGTATAATAAGCCTCGCATGATCTAGTCATCAAACCCTTTCTCCTCTCAATACATCAACCACTTCACAAATACAAGTTCTCAACCATGTACCACCAACCCTTATCCATATGCCAAGAAATACAGGATGTGCCTCAACAAGAAGTATCAATGATAAGTATAACAACACTGTATTTCTGTATATATGACTTATACAAAATATCCCATGCAGCTAGTAGTCTCTCTAGGGAGAGTTATCAAGTCTCGATAACCATTTCTCATGCATACATCAAAATCCAACTATTCATAGAAATAAGACATACATTTTGAACAAATGGATAGATCTGATGTATATGAGCACTGTAGACCTTCCTGGGAGCTTGATCTCAGAATCTAGAAGCTTTGCATATTCATATTCTCAAGTTTCAATAACTTTACCAATATGTATAGACCTAAATACACTACCACCCCGCATACGTACACACCCTAATACACTATCATCCCACATACGCCTCAATATGCACGCACCCTAATACACTGTCAACCTGTGTACGCCTCAATATGTACGCACCCTAATACACTGTCAGGCCACATACACCTCAGAAAATAGGGTTTTTTAGTATTCGTTGTAATTCTGAGAAATTTTCCCTCAACCCTCCGTACTACCTCAGACTTTCACAACTTCAAATGCATCAATGAGTACTTGCAATAAGCCTCGCACAACAAAATATCTTCAATGTGTTCAAATGTAATTAAATGAGAGAGACTTGCCTCTTATTTATAGTTTCAGGTAACATCCCACTTTCCTTATTTTAGAGATTTATCCATTAACTTTATTATTTAAATAGTTTTTTTTCATAAACTTTGACTTTTAGGGGCTTCTATATGACTCAAGAGGGTTCTCCAACTTCATATGGCCATAACTCTCTAACCGTGAGGATTTATGTGGTGTTCCACATCCCATCGGAAATGGCATGACAAGAACTATCCATCTAGGATAGTTTCACTAGCAAATTAACTGACCTTCATCTCATTATTCCACAATTAAACATGGGTTCCCTAACCAAACTTCTAGGATAACTCAATTCACAATGCGTATTCCCGTGAGATCTTTCACCATAAGGGGACCACTTTGGAGTTCATCCATTTGTACTTCTTATCAACCATGATAAGACAATAATGATTCATCTTTACATAAAACAAAATTGGGTCCATTACCCAAACCTTTGTGCTACTAAAATTTTCTACCAGACTTTCTTCAAGGGTTGACATCAATGACAACCAACCTTAATCAACAATATCCCCCTTTGCCATCGATGGAAACACTCTGATGCAATACTCAAATCATGACATGCAATACTGAAGTCATATAACTCATGCTCCCCCAGGAACCATGCCTCTGTCCTCTACATCTCTGTGACCATTTCCCCCCCTGGAATCATGCCTCTGGATTCTGCATCTGATAAATTTATCCCTCTTTGTCATCAATGGAAAATGTATCTTTCCATCTGGGGATGCTCCCCCTAACTG